>JAOEGS010130576.1:0-12175 GCA_025447755.1 Corythornis vintsioides
TCTCTCCAGAGCAGGAGACTCCACAACCTCTCTGGGCAGCCTGGGACAGGCTCTGACACCCTCACAACAAAGAACTTGCTCCTCCTGGGTGCCAGCTGGTGCCCAGTGCCCCTTGTCCTGTCCCTGGCACCACTGCCCAGAATCTGGCCCCATCCTCTTGCCCCCCCGGGACGTTTATCTCTCTCTCAGCACCGATCCACCGCCTCCTCGGCCGCTCTCCCCGCCCAGCGCGGGGCGGGTCCCGGACACGCCGAGAAGCGGGAGGTCGCGTCCCGCGTTACCGCGGCAACCGCGGCGGAAGGGGCGTGTCCCCGGAACCGCTTCCGCTGCGTGGCCCCGCCCCCCAGCTCCGACGCGCGGCGTGACCCGGAAGTGGCGCCGCATCGCCGGAGAGACAACCCGCTTCCGCCCGCGCCATTGGGCGCTCACGGCGCCGCCATTTTGGCCGTCGGCTGCCGGGCACAGGCCTGTGGGCGATGGGCGCGGCGCACGGGCCTGGCCTCGGGAGAGATGCCCCACAGGGCCCGCTGGGTCCTGTCCCTGGAAGGAGGTTGGAGCCAGGGGGGTCGGGCTCTGCTCCCAAGGAACAAGCACCAGGACAAGAGGAACCAGCCTCAAGTTGCCCCAGGGGAGGTTGAGGTTGGAGCTGAGGAACAATTTCTTCCCCTGCAGGGCTGTGCCAGGCTGCCCAGGGCAGGGGTGGAGTCCCCGTGAGCCCTGGAGGGGTTTCCAAGCCCCCCTTGGATCTGTGGTGCTGAGGGACAGGGCTCAGTGGTGCCCTGGCAGTGCTGGGAGTGGTTGGACTCCATGAACTCCAGGGTCTCTTCCCACCCCAGGTGATTCACTGCCTCTCCTAAGAGGCAGAATCAGAATCATTCAGGTTGGAAGAGCCCCTTGGGATCATCCAGTCCAACCATCAGCCCTGCTCTGCACAGTTCACCCCAAACCATGGCCCTCCAAACCACATCCAGAGCACCCTGAAACACCCCCAGGGCTGAGGACTAAACCCCCTCCCTGGGCAGCCTGTGCCAGGCTTAGGCTGCTCTTTTCCCTCCTACCCAGTCTGGATTCCCCTGGAGCAGATGAATCCATCTCCTCTGAGTCTGTCACTATGACCTCTGAGCAGAGCCCAGCACCAGCCTCTCTGCAATGGTCTGGCAGGGGCTGCAGAGAGTGAGGAGTCTCCCCTCAGCCTCCTCTTCCTCACATTCAACACTCCCAGCTCCTTCAATCTCCTCATCAGATTTATCCCCCAGCCCCTTCCCCAGCTCTCCTGCCTCCTCTGCACTGGCTTCAGCCCCTCCAGATCTCTTGGATGGAGGTGCCCAAATTGGACACAACACTCCAGGGGTGGCCTCCCCAGTGCCCAGTCCAGGGGACAATCCCCTCCCTGCTCACACTGTTTCTAATCCAAGCCAGGATGCCCTTGGCTTTCTTGGCACCCTGGGCATCGCTGACTCATCCTCAGCCTCTTGGCAATTCAAACCCAGGTCCTTTTCCACCAGCAGCTTTCCAGTCACTCCCCAGCCTGGAGCTCTGATGGAGTTGTTGCCAACCACTGGTTGTTCTGAATCAACAACTCACTTGGGCAGCGAATGATACTCGGGTCCCATCTGCCACCCAGAGCCCCTTTGCCCGGTTAATGACAAACCCCCCCAGGCCCCGCTCGGCTCCTGCTGCTGCTTCAGTTGCAGTGTCCCCCCAAATCCAGAGCCCCCCTTTCATGCCACAGGGAATAAGCAGCCCCAGTCTGGTGAGTGGTGTCCCCTTCACATGGGCAGAGCCAGGGTGACACACGGGTGACAGTTTAAAATCCTTTAATGAGGAGGCAGCAGCCAACAGGCCCAACCCACCTGGGAGACAGCCCATTGCCCACCCCCCTTTCCCCTATTTCATTGTTTCCTACACTAGGATCCTTCCCTCGGCCTTTTCCTGGAGCCTGCCAAACAATCCCATTTTCCCCAGTACCCACAGCATACTGGGATTGATTCCCCTTTCCCAGGGACAGTAGGAAGTGATGGGCCAGGCAGGAGACCCCGTGTTTCCCTCCCACCCCCATGGCCTATTTCTACCCCCAGGCCACTTTGGTGGGTTCGCCCCGGGATGGAAGGTCCTGCATCTTCACCAACAGGCACCTCGATGGACGGACAGACGGACAAGTCAGTGCTCAGCTGTTGATGCCAACGTCAAGGGGTGAGGCGTCCTTTTGCCGCGGGCAGCGGCCACACTGCTTGGCCTGGCAGAGCATGCACCTCACCGTGCACACCACCATGTTATACGTGTCGTGCAGCTGGGTGAGGTGCTGGGGATTCGCCCACTCGCCCCATTCCTCCTGCACCTCTTCCTCCGCCTGCACAGCGGGGGGCTCAGAAGTCACCACAGGGTCACCAGGCCCTCCTGGCATTTCTCCTGGGTCCTGCAGCTTGATCCGCAGGCAAAACATGCCCAGCAGGCCCTGGGCAGGTTGGGTACCAGGCTGCGGGGCAGGAACGGGGCACTGGGAGTTGGCGATGGGTTGGCAGTGCCACAGGGACTGCTTGTCCTTGCGGACGAGGCGCCGCACGGGGCAGCGTCGACCAGTTGGTTCCCAGCACCCGGCTTGGATGGCGCGGCGGTGACTCCTCCTGTGGCGGCAGAACCGTGGCATGAAGTACTGGTGGTACTGGCAGGGGCGAGTGCCAGGCGGGCCTCGCCAGCAGTAGTTGTGCTCCTGCAGGGTGAGTGCCCACGTGTTGCCCACCACGTAGTAGCAGTGGTCCTTGAGAACAATGCTGCTCTCACCGGGCAGCCCCAGGGGGGCACCGTGGAGCTGCTCTGGAGGAGTCTCCTCCTCATTTCCCTCCACCTTGCCTCCGTGCTCTGCTTCTGGTCCTGTCTCGGGATGGGGGGATGGTGCCATCTGCTCTTGGTGCTCCCCTGTCCCCATGGCTCTGCTGGCTGCTGCCTCCTCCTCCTGCCTGAGCTTCCTGAGCAGCCGGCTGAACCGCAGGCGCCAGGGCACGCGCTGCTGTCCTGTGGAGAGCAGGGGGAGCTCAACACCTCCTTGGCCAGGGCATCGGGGAGGGGTGGGGAGAGCGGGATTGGGCAGTGGAACGGGGAAGACGCTGGCCAGCAGTAGGAAAAAGCTGTTCTCCCCCGTTCAGAGCCTGCCCGGATGCCACAGCGATGGGCGGGAGGGTCGGGCTGTGCCCACACTGCCTGGCACAAGCCCCGGAGCAAGGAGGCTCGGTGCTCTGGGCAGGGGCACCAGGACTCACCTTGGCAGGGGGGCTGCATCCTTTCCCCCAGCACAGAGTGCCCACCAGCATCAGGCCACCGGCCTTGGGAAGGCTTCTCCAGGCAGCTCCTGTACCCATTGTGCCCTGCCAGGACAACAGAGGGACATCACCTTCCTGCCCGGGGGATCAACTCTGCCCCATCACAGCCATGGTGCTGCAGGAGGGGCTCAGGGTGCCCTTTGGAACATGCTACCACTCCCCACCAGTGAGGTGACAGGTCCTATGGTGGTTGCACTGGTCCTGCTCACCTGGAGAAGAGCAATCAGGTCCATCCCACTTGATGGTGGTCTGGGGTGTGCAGATCCAGGGCTCTTCGCCACACTCCAGCCGGTGCAAAATGTCTGGTCTAGGGCCGGGGTAACCTGGGGGGTGGAGCAGAGTGTTAGGGAAGAGTCTGGAGCAGGAGTGTGGGGAGGAGAAGCTGAGGGATCTAGGGGTGCTGAGCCTGGAGAGAAGGAGGCTCAGGGGAGACCTTCTGGCTCTGGCAGCTCCTGACAGGAGGGTGGAGCCAGGAGGGGTCGGGCTTTGCTCCCAAGGAACAAGCAACAGGACAAGAGGAACTGGCCTCAAGATGCCCCAGGGAGGTTGAGGTTGGAGCTGAGGAACAATTTCTTCTGCTCCAGGCTGCCCAGGGCAGGGGTGGAGCCCCCATGACCCCTGGAGTGGTTTCCAAGCCCCCTGTGGAGCTGTGGTGCTGAGGGCCATGAGACAGTGGTGCCCTGGCAGTGCTGGGTGGTGATTGGACTCCAGAGCCACTCTGGGGCTTACCCAGGGACATCAAGAGATCGTAGTTGTCCAGCATGACGCGGCGGTAGAGCTCCCGCTGCCCCATGGTGGTGACATCCCACTCCCCGCGGCTCAGGTAGATGGCAATGTCCTCGAAGGTCAGTGGCTCCTGCAAGGGTGTCACCAGGGACACAGTGTTACCGGGGTGAGAGAGTTGGGACAGCAGGACGAGGGGTGGGCAATGCCACGGGGGAGCAGCAGAGAGGGCTGGGGGTCAATGTCACGAGGGACAGAGGTGTGGAGACGTGGCAGAGGACAAGGGCAGGAGGGGTGGGTGCTGCCATAGGGGGGTCAGTGTCATGGGGAGGGGAAATGTCACCCAAGGGGAGGAGCAGATGGGGTGGGGGAGGGGATAATGATGCAGGGAGGAGAGTTCAGCAAGCACCATGACAGTGGCACCGCCCAGCGAGGCCTCAGGGGGCCGGGCAGGTGGTGGGACAAGGGTTGGGACGGGGCTCGGCCACCAGGGCCCGGCTCCTACCTGTGTCTGCGAGGCCACGGGAGCTTCGGGGGGTTCCTTGCCACCCTCTGGGGGGCTGTGTTCCAGGCAAGGCCCCATGTGGGGACTCAAAGCAGCACTTCCGGTTTGGCCACTGCCCGCAGGCTATGGAGCCGGAAGTAGGCGCCGGGAGCAGCTTTGTGCTTCCCGCCCAGGCATCTCCCCGGCCACGGGGGCTTCCCCCTGCACTTCCGGTGTAAGCCCCACCTCTTCCGGCAGCGAGCGGCACCGACCGGAAGTGGGGCGGGGCGGGGCCGAGTGCGGGAGCTCCGCCCCCAGACACGTGACCGGCGCTGACACCTCATTGGCTGCCCAGCCCCCGGTAGTGACGTCAATGCCGGTTCCTGAGGAAAGAGGGAGGGGCGTGGCCTGAAGGGGCCTCTGGGGGTCACCTGCTGCCACCCCCCTGCCCCAGCAGGAGCACCCAGAGCAGGGCCCAGCAGGGCAGTGTCCAGGGGGGTTGGAATCTCTGCAGAGAAGGAGACTCCACAACCTCTCTGGGCAGCCTGGGCCAGGCTCTGGGACGCTCACAACAAAGAACTTTCTCCTTCTGGGTGACAATTTTTGCCCCTTGTGTTGTTACTCTTGGAAGAGGAGAGCGGGGAGTCCTGGGTTTTCTTTTTGACTAAGCTGGATTTCCTGCTGCTGGGAGACACAGCCCAGGCGTGTGGGTGAACACCTTTCACAACGCAGGGCGACTGCTTGGAGTGAGCACAGGAATTGCTCCGAGCTCGGAGAGGGGCTCTGCAGCTGGTGAAGGGTCTGGAGTCTCGAGGAGCGGCTGCAGGAAACTGGGAAAGAAGAACCGGCTTCAAATGGCTGCTGAGAGAGGCTCGGGGTGGAGCTGAGGAGCAGTTTGTTCCCCTGCAGGGCTGCCCCAGGCTGCCCAGGGCAGGGGTGGAGTCCCCGTGACCCCTGGAGGGGTTTCCAAGCTCCCCGTGGAGCTGTGGTGCTGAGGTCAGTGGTGCCCGGGCACCGCGGAGTCCCTGATTGGGCCCCGTGGCGTCTCCCGGTTCTTCCAACCACAGAACTTCAGTGACTCCCTAACGGGAGTGACGGTGCCGAAGCCGCCCCCCGGGCCCGGACTCTTGTCCACGCTGTCCCCGGTGTCCCCGCGGGGCGGTTCCCGTCTCCCGAGCCCAGCTCCTCTCGCCGGGAGCGGCCGCGGAGCCGCCATCGCCGCATCGCCGGGCCCGGCCGGAAGGGGCCGCTGAGCGCCGCCATTGGGATCCGTTCCTTATCCGCCCCCCGGAGCACTTCCGGCAGCGCTGTCCACGGTCCGTTCCCACTCCCCCCCCCCGGGAAACGCGGAGGGGAACGTTAGTTCCGAATGCTCCCCTCCTTCTTTGTTTCCCCCCACGACGCGGCCCCGGAGGAACCGGGAGCAGCTCCGGGAACCCTCGGAGCGCGGTCCGGCCCCCCCGGGGCTTCCCGCCCGCGAAACGGGGCTGTGCCCATCTCAGTTCACTGGGGAAACTGGTCAGGGGAGCAGCCAACCACTCTGGGGGGACGTGACCGGGGTAAAGCTGCCCCGTTCCGGGTCCGGGGGGTGGCGGCTGCCCCCGGGGAGCGGCGGAGGACGGACGGTCACCATGGAGGGGTCGAGGCACCGCGACTGGCGGCTGCTGGAGCGGGACCCCTCATCCGTGCTGGTGCTCCGGAGCGTGCCCGGTGCCCGCGGGTGACGATCCTGGTGGTGCCCGGTGCCACCGTTCCCGGTGCTGGAATTCCCGCCCCCCTGCCGCTCCCCACGCCCAGTGAGGACATTTCCGGGCCACCCACGTAGCCGCCGTCCCGCGCCCACCGGCCTCTTCCGGGCCCGACAGCGCCGTGGCTCCGCCGCTGCCATCGCCGAGCCCCGCACCGGGCCCGGCAGAGATGCAGGCGGTAAGTCCGGGCCGGGGGTGGGTCCCGGTGCCGGTCCCGGTGGGTGCTGAGCCGCGAGTCCCGCCGTGAGCAGCACCGAGCATCCCCCGCCCCCCCACCCGGCTGCCCCACAGAGCCCCAGGGGCTCCGTACCCCATCTCCCGCTCGGTGCCCACGGAGGGGCGGGTGCTACAGGGTCCCCGTGTCCCATCCCCCGCCCAGCCCCTGCTCTGCTGTCCAGGGCGCCGTGACGTTCGAGGACGTGGCCGTTCGGTTCTCCCTGGAGGAGTGGGTGGCGCTGGAGGCGTGGCAGCGGGAGCTCTACTGGGAGGTGACGATGGACACCCGTGACCTGGTCGCCAGCCTGGGTGAGGAGGTGGCTGCGGGGAGACCGGGCACGGAGCTGGCACCGCTGCCGGGCTGGGCTGGGGGGTCCACAGGCGCGAACGGGGGCTCTAGAGGCTCGGCTGAGGCTCCAGACCTTAACAGGGGTCCAGAGGCTAAGCCAGGGGGTTGGAGCCTCGGCTGGGATTCCGGAGGCTCGGCTGGGGGTCTGGAGCTGGGCTGGGGGTCCGGAGGCAGAGCCCGACCTGCGGTCTCTCCCCGCAGAGTGGGGCTCTGGTGCCCCCCCCGGCCTTGCCGATCCCATCTCCGGTGCATGAGGAATGACGGCTCCAGGTACCCCCCTGGCCCCAGGTGACCCCGGCAGCCGCTGGTGACGGCGGCTCCCGGGAGGGGTCTCGGGGGACACTGAGGTTTCTCTCTTCCACACAGGACCCCAGCTCAAGCTCACCCACAAAATGGAGCCTGGGGAAGAGTCGTGTGGTGGGGGGGACAGTGAAGCTCCCGATGTCACCAGCACTTGTGAGTGGTTGCAGGGACACCCCAAATGGCTGTGGGGACACCTCGAGTGACCATAGGGACACCCCAAGTAGCTGTAGGGACACCCAAATAGCTGCGGGAACACTTCGAGAGACCATGGGGACACCCCGAGTGGCTGTAGGGACATCCCGAGTGGCCACAGGGACACCCTGAGTGGCCACAGGATCCCTGGGCTGGGGAATTGGTGTCAGTTTGTCAGCTCACAGGCAGAAGCCCTGAGGGTGGCATGAGGCAGTTGGCACCCAGGCTCCGCCACCCTCACCAGGTGACTGGGTGCCCCCCATGGTGACCCTCCTCCCCTCCCCATTTTCCCAACAGCCGCCTGCGTTGGGCCGGCTGGCGAGGAGCCGCCGGGCACCGAGGAGCTGGGGCACCGGGTGCCCGGTGTGTCGCCGGCCATGGGCTCGGGGCTCCCCGCGCTCTGGGACAAGGCGGAGCCGGGTGGCTGTGCCTGCGACCCCCCCTGGGAGCCGGCAGCAGGCGGGGGGCTGCTGATCTGCGGCGCCTGTGGCTGGAACTTCGAGGCCGAGCCCAGGGAGCCTCACCGGTGCCCGGTACCCCCTCACCGCTGCCGCGCCTGCGGCAAAGCCTTCCGGCACTACCGCAACCTCCTGACGCACAAGAAGCACCGCGGCCGCCGGCGCCACATCTGCGTCGAGTGCGGCCGGACCTTCTGCCTCAAGGGTGACCTGCTGCGGCACCGGGCGGGCAAGGGCAGGCGCTGCTGCCCGCTCTGCGGCCACACTGCCACGCGCTGGTCGCGGGCGCACGGCTGCGGCGATGCCGCGCGGCACGCGGCGTGTCCCCATTGCCAGCGGCGCCCCGAGGATGAGGCTGAGCTGGGCCGGCGCCGCGCGGTGCACGAGCGGGACAAGGAGGTGGAGGAGGAGGAGGAGAAGGAGGAGGAGGAGCGGCCGTTCCGCTGCGGGCGCTGCGGGCGCAGCTTCAGCTGGAAGGAGAGTTTGCTGATCCACCAGCGCAGCCACTGCCCCGAGCGCTCCCACAAGTGCCCCGACTGCGGGCGCGGGTTCAGCCGCAGCGGGAACCTGCTGGTGCACCAGCGGGTGCACACCGGGGAGCGGCCCTTTGCCTGCCCACACTGCGACCGCGCCTTTTCCAACATGGCCGACCTCACCACCCACAAGAAGCTCCACCGGCGCTACGGGACCTTCTCCTGCGCCCAGTGCCGACTGGGCTTCAGGTCCAAGAGTAAACTGCGGCTGCACCGGCAGCGGGTGCACCGTGACAACGGGGGGAATCGCAGCAGCGGGGATGCCCTGATCGGGTGTCAGCAGTAGCACGGGAGGATCCTCAGCCTTCCCCCATCACGGTATATGACTTTGCTGGTGCTTGTGGCATCCTCACCGGTGCTTGACCTGCTCAGTGGATGCAGGAGAGGCCAGAGCTGGCACCCGGGTGGCACCAGTACCCAGGGGGTGCCCCTGTCACATAGCTGAGATGGTGCTATCCCCGAGAGGATCCCTCCACCCCCTGCCTGGCAGTGCCCCACACAGTGGGTGCTGCTCCCACCGCTGCCAGAGGAGCCTTCAGGGGGTTTGGGTGACCCCAGCTCAGCCCCCTCGCCCGTGGCCAAAGAGCTGGGGGGAGGGAAGTGAAGAGACTCGGGGTTGGAGATGAAAACAGCTTAATAGTTGAAATAAAGGAAAACAGTCATAATAATAATAAACGGTGTGAGCTTCATTGCCCAGGGCAGCTGCTCCCCCACCAGCTGCTGAGCAACCCTTGCACAGCCGCAGCCCCTGGCACCCCTCCTCCATCCCCCGCTGGTGATGAGCTGAGGCCATGGGGGGGGTGCCAGTTTCCACCGGTCGCTCCCGCCCTGTCGCTCCCCCCCAGCTTGGGGGCAGCTGCCCAGCAGCTGGACGGGGAGGGCACTGGGCAGTCCCTGTGTTCCAGCAGCAATGGAAAACATCAGGGAGTTATCAGCTCTGTTCTCACCCAGAACCCAAACATGGTGCTTCGGGAAGCACCAGGGAGAGAACGATTAACTCTGTGCCTGCCGAGCCCAGGACTGCTCAGCCCTCACTCCAGACCGGGTTCCACACTCCCAGGTGGCCTTTGCTGAATGTGTGTCCTGGTGGTTAAAGGTCCCACCGCACACCACCCTTGTTATCTGGCAGCTCGTTACCTTCAGCGGGGTCCAGCTCCTCCAGTGCCACCCTGAAGGGTCTGCCCTTCGGCGAGTCCACCACCACCTCCAGGATTCCCATCCGACTGGGGTGCCCGGCTAGAGCCCGTTGCGTGATCAGCTCGACCCACGTGCTCCACGTGGCGTCGGTTGCCTGGGGCGGGTTGGGGCCCTTCCCCTGGAATATCCATCCCAGCACCGGTAGCGACGGTGACAGGAGGAGCTGGACCTCGGGACCCACCAGCTGGGAGGCAGCTTGAACGCCTTCGTACACTGCCAGGATCTCCTTCTCCGTGCGAGTGTAGCGGCTCTCGGAGCCCCGGTACTCGCGGCTCCAGAACCCGAGGGGCTGACCTTGGCTCTCGCTGGGCACCTTCTGCCAGAGGCTCCAGGTGGGGCCGTGCTCCCCGCCTGCCGTGTAGAGCACGTTCTTCACCTCTGCGCCCGGTCGCACCGGCCCGAGGGCCACGGCGTGAGCCACCTCCTGCTTGATCTGCTCGAAGGCCTGTTGCTGTGCGGGGCCCCACCTGAAATCCTTCTTCCTGGGGTTCACCTGGCAGAGCGGGGTCACGATCTGGCTGTAATTTGGAATGTGCGTTTGCCAGGTGCCCACCAAGCCCAGGAACTCCTGCGTCTCCTTCTCGCTGGTCGGCGGGGCTGCGGCAGCGATTTGGTCAACCACGGCCACAGGGATCTGCCGGCGTCCGCCCTGCAGCTTCACCCCCAGGAAGGCAATCTCCCGTGCGGGCCCCCTGATCTCACCGAGCGTGAGGGAGAAACCGCTTCCCGTGAGCAGCTCCATGATCTTCCTCCTCCTCTCCGCTGCATCTGCCGCCTCGTCACCCCACACCACGATGTCGTCCACGTAGTGCAGGTGTTCCGGAGCTCCGCCCTCCTCCAGCAGAGCCCTGACCAAGCCATGGCGGATGGCCGGGATGCCTTTCCACCTGGGGGGCATCTGGTTCCAGGTGTACTGGACCCCCTTCCACGTGAAAGCAAACTGCGACCAGCACTCGGGCGGGGTGGAGGGGAAGGCGTTGGAGATGCAGAGGGTGGCAAACCACTGGGCCGCCAGCGCCTTCAGCTCACGCCGAAACTCCGACACCTCTGGCAGCTTCTCCAGGGCGTGGAGCTGCAGGGCCGTAGAGGGACCCTCCTGGTGGCTCCGGAGCCGGGCGACCACCTCACGCACGGTCGGTGCCTCATCATCGTTGTCCTCTCCCGGGCCCAGCGCGGCCCAGGCATCAGCACAGGACGGCTCCGCGTGCTGCATCACCTCCCGCCACATGGCCCAGGAGCACCGCACGTCGTCGGGGTCGCCGGGCAGCAACGCGTCCTTGGGGCGGTCGTAGACCACCTGGCAGACAGCCAGTTCCCGCAGGAGCTGGACACCCCCCTCCGCGGCGTTCCACCCGGCTGGGGGATGCAGGACCTGCTCCCTCTGGGGGTACCTGTCCCTCACCCCTGACACCAGCTGCCACCAGAGGTTGCGGGCGGGGCCCCCTTTGCCGATGGCGCTGTCCACGCCCCCGTCCTTGGGCAGGGACCCCTCCTGCTCCCCCAGGGGCACTCTGCTGGCACCGTTGTCCCAGCACCGGAGCAGCCAGGTGGCGATGATCTCGCCGGGATGGCGGCCAAAGTCTTTCCGGATACCCCACAACTTGTTCCAGGAGAGAGAGCAGGAGAGGGTGGTGAGGCTGGTGCTGGTGGTACTGGTGGTGATGCTGGTACTGGTGGTGGTGCTGGTACTGGTGATGCTGCTGCTGGTACTGGTGTTGGTGCTGGTGGTGTTACTGGTGGTGGTTATCACCTTGCTTTCCTCTTTCTCCTCCTTAGGAGGGGCTTCTTCACCCCTTTCTACACATGTTGACTTTTGTGTCCATTTCTTCTTCTGTGTGGGGACGACCGGTGCCAGCACAAGCTGGTTCTGTGGGTTGGCCACGGTCTCTGTCACTGGAGTAACCAAGGTTGGAGGAGTGGCTGCAGTGTCTGTTGCTGGAGTAACCATGGTGCTGGTCTTCAGGGCTGGAGTTGCTGCGGCGTCTGTTGCCAGGACTGGAGTGGCCGCAGTGTCTGACACCAGGGTCAGAGTCACCACAGTGTCTGTCATGGGGGTTGAAGTCTCTGGCACTGGAGTATCTGGCGTTGGAGTAACCTCAGTGTCTGTCACTGGGGCTGGAGTAACCTTGGTGTCTGTCACTGGAGCTGGAGTAACCTCCGTGTCTATCACTGGGGTTGAAATTACCTCGGTGTCTGCCACTGGGGCTGGAGTAACCTCCGTGTCTATCACTGGGGTTGAAATTACCTCGGTGTCTGCCACTGGGGCTGGAGTAACCTCGGTGTCTCTTGTGGGGACTGGAGTAACCACAGTGTCTATCCCGTGGGTTAGGGTAGCCACGGTTGGAATCAGCACAGTGTTTGTCCCGAGGGTTGGAGTCACAGCAGTGTCTGTCCCAGGGGTTGGGGTCTCTGGGGCTGGAGTCACAGCAGAGTCTGTCCCAGGGGTTGGGGTCTCTGGGGCTGGAGTCACAGCAGAGTCTGTCCCAGGGGTTGGGGTCTCGGGGGTTGGAGTCACAGCAGAGCCTGTCACAGGGGTTGGGGGCTCGGGGGTTGGAGTCACCCCAGTGTCTGTCCCAGGGGTTGGGGTCTCTGGGGTTGGAGTCACCCCAGAGTCTGTCACAGAGGTTGGGGTCTCTGGGGTTGGAGTCACCCCAG
>JAOEGS010130576.1:12275-25170 GCA_025447755.1 Corythornis vintsioides
GCAGCGGAGCAGATCCCGGAGCGGAGCAGATCCCGCCGCGGAGTAGATCCCGGAGCGGAGCAGATCCCGCCGCGGAGCCGCTCCCCGCAGAGCCTCCGACCTCCCTCGTCCACCCCCTGCGGGTGAGGAGCTGAGCCCGTGGGGGGTGCCCCAGGTTCCACCGGCCGCTCCCCCGCAGCTCGGATGGCACCTGCCCAGCAGCCGGAGGGGGAGGGCACTGGGAAGTCCCGACTCCCGATAAGGGCTCCAGTCGCGGCCGTTACCGGCGCTCGCCCGGTGCCCCCCTCTGCCTTTAAGTGTGAACAGACTGGGGGACACACCCGAGGACCCTGAGGGGTCAGAGAGCAGCTGTCACCCCCCACCCTTCCCACACACCGTAGAACAAGGAGGGAGTTCGGGGGGCTCCCCCCACGGGGGGTCTGACTCGACGTGCACCGCACGATCTGCTGTCCCCGGGAGTGGGGTGTCCGTGTCGCTCGGAGCGCTCTGCCCCCCTCTTTTCCCTGTTAACTCGTTAAATTTGTCACAACCTTCCCTTCCAGACTTGGGGGAGGCTTTTCTTTATACTTCTTACCCTCCCCTGGGGGAGGGGTTGGGGGGCGAGGGGCTACGAGAAGGAAACCCGCTGTGGGTTTCGTGTGGGCATTGCCCTGAGCCTCAAACGGAGACACCCCTCTGCCGGTGCCCCCTCCCCAGCCCCTCCCAGCGACCCCCTCCCGCTGCCCGTCCTGCTTGTGCCGGTCCCCCCGCTCCGGGTAGTCCCGGTGTCCCCCTCCCGGTGCCCTCCCTGTTTCTTCCAGTGCACTCTCCCCGGGGTCTCCCGGTGCCCCACCTGGGCTGCCTCCGCGGTGCTCCCCGTCCCGGCGACCCCCCCCGCCTGGCCCGGTGCCCCGGTTCTCACCGTGCGCTCACGGTGGGGGGCAGTGGCGGGGTGGGTGGGGGAGAGGTGGGACATCCACCGGACTACAGCTCCCGGTAGGCACCGGGGCCGGGGACCCTTTGTCTGCCTCGCCCCGCGCTCCGCCCGCCCCGGTGCGCGCCGGCGGCCATCGGCGGGGATGCGGGATCCGCCGCCCCTCTGAGCGCCGGTGACGGGGGTGGCACTGGGAGGGCGGTAACGGGCTGGGGACACCGGCATGGGGGGCTCCGGGACAGGTGGGGGGGGACTCCGGGGCGAGGCTGGCACCGGGACAGCCCGGTCTGGGCGGGCACCGGTGCGGGCGGGGGGACGCGGGGAACAGCGGGACGGGCGGGGGAGGCACCGGGGGTGGAAGCGGGGGGCAGGCAGCGGGGCACGGGGGTGGGCAGTGGGAGGACACCGGTTGGGGAGGGGTCTCCGGAACAGGCTGGGGGGCACCGGGAGAAGGGGGGGAACCGGGACAGACAGGGAGGCACGGGGAGGTCGGACACTGGGACAGCACGGGAGGGGACACCGGTAGTGGACAACTGGCATCAGTCCCCCCCGGGGCTGAGCACCCCCAGACCCTTCTGACACATCCCAGCAAAAAAACTCAACATTTTTGGGAACAACCTTTTGGTACCGGGGTGCCAAGGGGGTGCCCTTGCACCCATCCCGTGCCACCCTGTGCTGTGATGCCCCTGTGACATCCCCCTCAGCACCTCTGAAGCACTTCCTGGGGTCGGTGTAGGAAGATGGGGGTCTGGAGAAGGGGTGGATGTAGTGAAGTTGGCACAGCCCGGCCATGCAGGAGTGGGGAGCCGGGGGCCAGCCTTCCCTGGATCACCCGTGTGGCTGTGGGTGCCCCCCGGGACCAGGAGGGGCTGGAGGGAGACGATGTCCCCATCCCTCCATCAGTTCCTTCTGGAGAGAGCTGCGAGACCCCTGAGGATGGAGCAGGAGGAGAAGCCGTTCAGGGGGCACCCACTGGACATGAGGCTCCGGGGGATGCCCGGCACCTGTGGCACAGGTGAGGATGCCAAAAGCAAGGTCCCAGCTGCCCTGGCACTGTGGGGTCTTCACAGCCTCTCCAACTGGGCCCTGGGAACTGCAGAGCTGAGCTGCTGTGTGCCATGGAGCCAAGCTGGGTGTTGGTGTGAGGGGACAGTGCCAGGCATCAGGCACTGCGATGGTTTCAGTTTAGCCAGTGCCCATATTGGGAGGGATGGGCAGTTGCTGCTGACACTGGGGAGGGGGTGCCTGCCTCAATCCCCTGGGTTGCCCCCATCATGCCCCTGGGGTCTGATCAGTGCCTGCCTCCAGGCTGCAGAGGGAGAGTGGTGCCCACGGTGGCACCGCCTCAGTGCCCACGCTGCCTGGGAACCTGAGAGCAGCTTCCTCCTCCCCAGGAGCAGGCTGGGCTGGCGTCAAGTGTGAGGTAGCGGTGAAAACGGAGCCGGAGGATGAGCCCTGTGCCAGGTGTACCCAGGGCCCGGGTGCCACTGTCCCCAGCACCGGTGAGTGACTGCAGAGACCTGTGGCCCCCTGGGGTCGGTTCCCTGTCCCATGTGGGCTGCTCTGGGTGGATCTTGGGTATCCCAAGTGTGGGCATGTTGCCAAGCACTCGGTTGGTCTGCCCATGAGCCGGACTCGCAGGTGTTGCCTTCCCCCCGCAGGCATCAAAGCAGAGCCTGTGGTGAAAAGCGAGGAGGAGGAGGAGGAGTTTGGTGACCACCAGGAGGGGGACAACGTGTCCCCAGACCCCGCTGCCTGTGAGTGGGGCCGGGGGGGTCTCAGGTGCAGGAGGGGCGGGTGCTGGGCGCCCACCTGCCCACTGTAGCACTGCGCTCTCCGCATACAGGTGATGCCAAGCCCGAGGTCATTGTGAAGGTGGAGCCGGAGGAGAAGTTGTTCATCGGGTGTCCCCAAGGAGGTCCTGGCAGGGGCGGTGGCACAGGTGAGTGCCAGGGGGGTGTGGGGTGAGTGGGCCACAGCAGGGGCCGTGGGTGGAGTGGGCACCATGAGCCCCTGAGTCACACTGGGGACAGAGCCACGCTCCAGCAGATCAACCAGCGTCCCCAGAGCCCCTTGGCAGTGAGACAGGGAGGCTCAGAGGGTCCAGCCAACGTTCCCAGCTCCTGCGATCCTGAGGGGAGAGGCTCCGTGGGAAACACCCGTAAACAGTCGGTCCCTGAAGGTGAACAGATTGGCCGGAACAGTCGTGGCCTTGGCACTGTGACCATCCCAGACCTGGGGGAGTATCATGCTGCCCTGGAGGAGCATCCACCCTGAGAGCTTCTCCACTGCTTCAAGGTCACCCATGCCAGCTGTCTGAGCAGGAGGGCACCCAGCTGATGAGCTGCCTCCTTCCCACCCCCCACCTGGCATCTGTAGGATGGGACGTGGAGCGCTGGGTTCCTGCCAAGCATTGTTCCATCGCCCACCTGGGAACGTGCCTCGCAACCCTCTGGAAGGCACAGAAGGGGCTGAGGTGCCATGTTCCGACAGCCCATGTCAGGCTGTGGGCATCCAGCAGCGGGTGTTTCTGCGGCTGTGCCCGGTTGTGGCGATGGAAGCGCCGCTGGGGACCCGTGTGCTGTGGCTGAGCCACCAGTTGGTGTAATAAACTGGGGGTTGATGGTTTCCTGATGCTTTTTTTGCCATGTCTGTCCCAGAGCTGGGGGTGTTGGTGGGACCACTGTGGGGAGGGGGGGGAGGGAAGGTGGTCGCAAGGGTCTCCAGGTGGGCTCTGACCCACGGCAGGTAACGGCTTGGCTCCTTCTCTTGGCAGGTGGTGATGGCAGTGAGCGATGGCCCAAGGAGGAGCCAGAGGAGGGGGCACTGGTGGAGCTGGTGAAGAGCGGGGGTGCTGCCTCCGCTGGGGGGTCCCTTGGCCCCTGGCCTCGTGTCAGTCAGTGGACAGTGTGCCAGGCACAGGGCACCACAGCAGAGCTCCGGTGCAGCCCGGCGGTGCCCGAGCCCCGTGGGCTCAGCCTGGAGAAGGTGACGGTGCCGGCGGCACCAGTGGGCAGCACTGGGCAGAAACCCCCCTCCACCCGCAGGACGGGCGGCACCACGGGCACCGAGCTGACGCGGAGGAGCCAGAGCCGGGGGGCCGAGCGTCCCTTCACCTGCAGCGAGTGCGGGAAGAGCTTCCAGCACCGGGGCAACCTGGTGACCCACTTGCGTGTGCACACCGGGGAGCGGCCCTTCGGCTGCGCCCAGTGCGGCAAGAGCTTCAGCCAGAAGGGCGACCTGATGCGGCACCAGCGCATCCACACCGGCGAGAAGCCCTTCGGCTGCAGCGTCTGCGGCAAGAGCTTCTGCTCCAAGCAGACCTTCGTCCTGCACCAGCGCATCCACACCGGCGAGAAGCCCTTCGCCTGCGCCGACTGCGGCAAGAGCTTCAACCGCAAGGCCAACTTCATCACCCACCAGAAGATCCACCGCGGCGAGCGGCCCTTCACCTGCGCCGAGTGCGGCAAGGGCTTCTGCGCCAAGAAGACCTTCATCCTCCACCAGAAGATCCACGTCGGCGAGCGGCCCTTCGGCTGCGCCCAGTGCGGCAAGAGCTTCAGCCGCAATGGCGACCTGACGCGGCACCAACGCATCCACACCGGCGAGCGGCCCTTCGGCTGCTCCGACTGCGGCAAGAGCTTCAGCCACAACGGCGAGCTGATCAAGCACCGGCGCATCCACACCGGAGAGAAGCCCTTCGGCTGCACCGACTGCGGCAAGAGCTTCAACCGCAAGGGCACCCTCATCACCCACCAGCGCATCCACACCGGCGAGCGGCCCTTCGCCTGCGCCGACTGCGGCAAGACCTTCAACCTGAAGACCACGCTGATGAAGCACAAGCGGATCCACACGGGCGAGCGGCCCTTCGCCTGCCTGGAGTGCGGCAAGAGCTTCAAGTACAAGGGCAACCTCCGGACCCACCACCTCACGCACACGGTGCAGCGGGTTTACCCCTGCACCGAGTGTGGCAAGGTCTTCGGCCGCAAGAAGGAGCTGGCGGGGCACCAGGGCCTGCACGCTGAGGACAGGATCCTGTCCCGCTGCCGCAACGGCGAAGCCTTCGCCCCGTTCCTCCCCGTGCGCCCGCTGCTCGTGTCCTGCGCCCGGCTGCCGGTGCCGCTCGACGCCATGGCCAAGTGCAAGTAGGGGGTCTGGTGGCAGCGGTGACTTCCCCGCAGCTGGAGCGGTGACAGGAGGACGCCTTGGCCAGGCGCAAGCAGGGCTGGTGGCACTGGTGACGTGCCAGTGGCTGGAGCAGTGACAGGAGGAACCGGAGCACGGCTGGAGGTTTGGACCTGGGGCAGGGCCAGTGGTGGGTTGGGGCCAGGCTGTCCCTGGGTGCTGTGGTGGGTCCCCAGGGATGCTGCCAGTGGCTGACCTCACGCCAGCACCTTTCCCACCCCTGGGTCGGGAGGGGTTTCATCGTTTTGCCCCCCTAAGGGTCACTGTGGGTCAGTGTGAAGAGAGGTGTCCCCTCACGCCATCTGTCCCCTCACTCCAGCTGTCCCCTTGCCAGGTTTTCTGTCTCCTGACCATGTCCCGACCCCCACGACCCTCCACCCTCCTCACCTGGTGCAAAGGGACCCTGAAGGGGCAATTCTGACACCAACAGTCACCGTCCCCACCCGACACGTGGACACTGGGCGTGGTGAGGAGCCCTGGGTGCGGGGGGTGGGCTCAGGGGGGTGTGAGAACCCCCTGAGGTGCCTTCAGGATGCCGTGGGTGACCATGTGAAGTCACTCCCCTTGGGCACTGGTTTTTCTAATCTAAAAAGGAATAAATTGTGGAATCAAATGTGCGGGAATTCACTGTGGGCTGCAGCTGGTGCTTTGGCTTCCCCCAGCTCTGGGGGGCTGCGGGGCCCAATGGGAGCTGTGGGATCCCTGGGCTGTTGTCACTGGGGTGAGGGGTTCAGCCTCAGCTGATTGCCCTGGCGCAGGCAAGAGGGGTCATGGGGCGGGGGGTGAGAAGACAACACTTTATTTTTCCACCCGGATAGTGAATAAGTTTCTGGACCCCGAATGGCGACATCCCCGTGGGACACCACGAGCTGGTGGCACTGCCCGGGCTGGGGACACCACAGGTGGGGGGCTTGGGGGGGGTCTTCATCTCTGAGAGTAATCCCCGCCTGTGGGAGAGGCAAGGAGGGGGGGTCAGGGTGCTGCCTGCCACCCACTTGCCCTGGTGCCCACCATGAGCTGGGCACTGCACCCTGGGGCCTTCCCCCATCCCCCTCACCCTGGCACCCGGCGCACTGGCAGCTGTGGATGAGGGGCAGCAGGACAGGCAGGGTGGAGCCTCCCGGGCAGGGCAGGCGCAGGGTGCGGACGGGGCTGGCAGGGTCCAGCCGGTAACTGCAGCACTCGCAGGAGCTCTCCAGGTACGGCTCCTGCCGGGGGGGGAGGAGCAGCCCTGGGTGCTGGGGGGCAGCCCTGGGTGCTGGGGGGCACCCCTGGGTGCTGAGTGGGCACCCTGATGGGGGAGCGGGGCTCACCTGGGTGGTGACCGTGGTGCGGGACGGGCAGCGTCCGGCACAATAGGCGACCTCGACGGCGGGCAGGGCACAGGGGCCCTTGGCGATGGTGCGCAGCTCTGTGACGCGGCGACACGTGGCGGGCGGCTCCTCTGCTGTGGCCGGGCAACATGGCAGGGCTGGCACTGCCAGCGCCGCCCACGCTGCCCACACTGCCCGTGCCATCCGTGCTGCCCACCCAGCCCACCCTCCCTGCTCTGCTTACGCCACTCTCACCACCACCCCGAGGCCTCCCTGCTGTCAGCGCATGGGGTGAGGCCAAGAAGGTGCCTGGTGGGTGCCCACCCCTGCCATGGGACAAAAGGACCTTACCCGGCCACATCTCCCGGCACACGGGGCAGCAGCTGCCCGGCTCCCGCACCTTCACCATGCCCTGCCAGAACCAGACGCTTAGTCTGGGCATGCCCTGCCCACCAGCGTCACCTCCCCACCAGTGCTCCCTCCTCACACCCCCCCTCACGCCTCAGACCTCAGGGCAGGTGAGCGAGGGACACTGGAGGGCACATGCCACCCGCCCTGCAACACAGCGGCACGTCTGGCACAGCTCCTGCCACTCGCTGCCAGCCTGAGGGGAAGTGACAGGGCTCAGGGGGGTCCCCCATGGGGTAAAACCCCCAGCACCGCCCACCCCGTCACCGCCCACCTGGTGCAGCCTTCCCTGGTGCCAACACTCGCAGAGGGCAGCTGGGACGCAGTGGCCGGTGCTGTTGCGGTGGTGGCCGGGCTGGCACAGGCAGCCGGGTGCCCGGGGCTCACTGCAGTTCAGGGGCAGCTCGGCAGAGAGGTCCTGGCAGCTCCGGTCACAGGCGGCGTCGGGGCCGTGCCAGCGCTCGCCAGTGGGACAGGCTGCACGTGGCACAGGGCGTGGCACCAGCGGTGGCACCAGCCGCCTGGTAGAGCCGCTGCCAGAGCAGGTGCCACCACAAGAGCCGCGCACCGGTCCCACAGATCACCCAGCAAGGTGACCAGGGGCACCAAGGACAGTCCCCTGTGGTGGGGGACTCAGCACCATCCTGCTAACCCACCACCCGCTGACCCACCAACTCACCCACCAACCACCCAACTGACCCATTGACCCACCCACCCGCCACCCACCCACCATCTGTCAACCCGCTGACCCCATCACCAGGTATCCCCAGTGCCACCATCCCCTGTGCCACCCTCCACTCCTCACTGGTTCCCACCGGGGCAGGGCTGCGGGTTGCACTCGGTCGTCTCCAGGGTGCGGGTGTCACCGCAGGGCACGCCGCCGGGACTCTGGGTGCAGCTGCGGTGCCGGGAGGTGTTGCCCCCCCCGCAGCTGCGGGAGCAGGGTCCCCATGGCGACCAGGGCCCGTAGGATGGGCACGGTGACATTGGGCAGGCCAAGGTCCCGTTGTGGCACGTGCTGCGCCGGGAGTGACACCGACACCATCAGGGGCTTTGCCCCATGGCGCCGTGGTGCCCATCCCACTGCCGCAGCACCCACCAGTTGTGGTACCCACCACTGTGACACCCACCACCATGGAACAGACCAGTCACAGCACCCACCACCTTGGTGCTCACCAGCCATGGCACCCATCACCACCAATTACGGCACCTACCAGTTGTGGCACCCGAGCTGTGCCGTTTGCCCTGGCTGCAGCAGGCGGGTGCCGTTGGCATCGGGCACCGCGCAGCGACACTCGGTGATGTCCACACAGCTGCCATCCTGCAGCAGCTGCCCCGGGGGGCACCGGCACCCTGCGGGGGGAACACCCATGGATGCTGTGGGGCGTGCACCGAGTGGAGTGGGGGTGGCACAGCTGCTGTAAGGTGCCATGGGGCAGGGCCCAGGCAGGCTTGGGGGGCACGTACCAGGTGTGCAGGGCCCCTGCAAGCACTGGATGTGGGGCCAGAGGTTGGCACAGGCGTGGGGGCATCGCTGGGCACAGGCTCCGTCCAAGGCCCGTCCACGCTCCTCGCACCCCTCCCCTGGGCACAGGGTGGGGGTCAGGGTGCTGCGGGAGTGCCGGGGGCAGCAGGAGGATCTCGGGGTGCTCGGGAGTTACCTGGGCATGCAGCAGTGTGGCAGCTCTGGGTCTGGGCGCTGGCACCGCGGCAGAGCTGGGCACTGGCCGGGTGCCTGGCTTGGCGCTGGCGCAGACGGTGGCCCCCGCTGCAGGGCGCCTGGCAGGGTCCCCACGGTCCCCAGGGGCTCCAGAGGCAGGGGTCTGTGGGACATGGGTGTCACCACCGCCCCGACTGGGCACCCACGGCACCCAGGGCACCCACCGGTACCTTGGCAGATGTGGGGGTCTGGGCAGAGCCGCTCCTGGCGCAGCTGGGCAGAGCAGGCGGCTGTGCCCCCGGCCCAGGGCAGCCCGGTCTGGGGGTCCAGGCACATCCGGTAGCGACGCTGCACCGAGGCCAGGGCTGGGGTCTCTGGCGGTGTCCCCTCGGCCACCTCTGTCCCCTCAGCCACTGTCCACTCCACCCGTGTCCCCTCGGTCCCCTCGGACACCAGCGGCCACTCGGCCACGGGCATCGCCTCGGCCAGGGGCTCCTCCACGGGTGTCCACTCCGCGGGTGTCCACTCCACGGGTGTCCCCTCGGTCACTGGTGTCCACTCCACCGGTGCCCCCTGGGCCGGTGTCCCCCCGTGGGCTGTGGGGAGGATGCCAGGGCGTGGCGAGGGCAGGGGCTGGCAGGGGCCGCAGGGTCCCCACTCGGACCAGGGGCTGAGTGGCAGCTGCCCTGGGTGGGGGGAGAGGGGGGACATGAGACGGAGCCATGGGGGACACCCCACCGACGTGCGGCAGGTGGCTCGGGGGGTCCCTGAGCAGAGAGCAGGGGCTGGGGGGTGTCTCTGGGGCTGGGTGCCCACTCACCCTGGCAATCCCCGTCGCTGCAGCGCAGGGTCCCATTCTGGCACACGCTGGGGGACACACACACACACATCGGGTGCGTGGGGAGGGGTTAGTGAGCACCATGCCCCCCCCCCGTCTGCCCCCCAAGTGTGGGGCACCCCCCGGCCCCACTCACCACTCCTTGCAGCCCAGGCGGACGCTGTCGCCAGCAGCCAGGGGCTGGGGGGCACTGGGGTGCAGGCAGCCGCACTGGGCGGGGGGCACGCACCCCCCCTGCTGCTCCAGCAGCCCCTGCGGGACACGGAGGAGGGGATGGGGAGGGTAGGGGGGTGTGGGGTGTGCCTGGCCCCTCCCCACGGCCCCCCAACCCTCGTGGTGGCACCACAGCCACCTGTCTCCCAGCCCCAATAGGGACTCCCCCCATCATCATCCTCAGAAGCCCCCGACCCCTCCTCTAGCCCCTCCAGCTCCCTCATCTCTGCCCCCTACCCACCCCCATCCTCCCCCCTCTTAATCCAGCCCCCCGGCCCCCCTTGCCTGGGGGCAGATGCAGCCGGGCTGGCACTGGGGGGGCTCTGGGCAGAACTGAGGGTGCTGGAGGCTGGCGCAGAGCCCAGCACAGGGGTGGGCGCAGGGCTGGTACTGGAAGGGGGGAGCACAACTGGACTCTGGGGGGTGGGGAGAGACGAGAGAGGTCAGAGAGAGGCACACCCATGGGCAGGGGTACCCCTGGCAGTTTGGGGTGGGAGGGTTGGGCAGGGTGCTGTCAGTGGGTGCCCAGGGACAGGCAGGGTGCAGGCAGCAGGGTGTGGGTGCATGCAGTGGGGACTGGGTGCAGGCAGCAAGTACAGGCAGCAGGACAGGCAGTGGGCACAAGCAGTGAGCACAAGCAACCCCACTCACCTGAGCACCCCGGGACGTGGCAGCTGCGGCTCTGCCCATCCCTGCCCGTGCAGCCAGGGGGGCCCAACCGGTGCCGGTGCCGGTGCTGCCGGGGCGCCTGGCACGAGCAGGGGCTCCAGGGGCTCCAGGGGCTCCAGGGGCAGGTGGCTGCGGGGGGAAGGGGGTGAGAGCTGGTGGGGACCCCGCTGAGACCACCCCCCCAGGGCACCCCACACCCTACCTGGGCACGGGCGCAAGTAACAGGCCTTGACCTCCCGGTGGGTGTCATTGCTGAGAGCGGCATCACCATAGGTGCCATCGTCATAGCCATGGGTATCATCATCACTGGTGGCTTCGCCAGAGGTGCCATCACTGTAGGTGCCATTGCCATGGGTGCCCTCGTTGTAGATGCCATTGCCATGGGTGCCATTGACGTGGCCATGGGCACAGGTGACCTCCCGGGTGGTCAGCCCGGTGCCACAGGAGCGGGAGCAGGGGGTCCAGGCACCCCACACGCAGACTCCTGAAGCTGGAGGGAGGAGAGGGAGGGTGGATGGGGGGGGACATGGCACCTTATGGGTGACACAGGACCCCAGAGCCACTGCCATGGTGACAAGGATCCCTTTGTGCCACTGGGGGGTCCCAGAGGCATTCACATGGGCCCCTCAGCTCTCGGTGGGAGGGGGTGCCCATGACGTGGGTGGGGGGACACTCACCTGCACAGGGGATGTCCTGGCACTGGGTGCCCTCGGGGGTGCAGGTGCTGAGAGGGGTACACGCAGGGTGAGTGGGGTCTCAGGGGCAGCCACCCCCCCCCCCCCAGCCCCCTGGCACTGACCATCGCTGGCACTCGCCCCGTGACCACCTCTCGCCCAGGTGCCGCTCGCCCCCTGCCCAGGGACAGAGAGGGGGGCAGGACCCCCCTGCACACCCCCGGCTCTGCTCCTCTGGGCCTCCGCAGCTGCTGCTCCCCGAGATGAGGATCCTGGCAGAGGGGGACAAGGGACACACGACACGGGGTGGGGGGTTACCCACAGCAGGGATGGGGTCATGGCTGGCACCCAAGGGGGTCACATCCCCACAGCCCAGACTCTGGGTGTCCCCCGTGTGCTCTGTCCCCGGGTGCCGTGTGTGTCCCTTGGGTGCCATGGCCCCTGGGCGCTCTCTGGGTGTCCCCTGTAGCCCTTCCCCGGGTGACATATCTTGTGACCCTTGGGTTTTGTGTCACCCTCTGGGTACCATGTCCCATGTCACCTGGATACTGTGTCCCCTGGGTGCCATGCCCAATGTGCCCTGGGTGTCATGTCCCCTGAGTACCCTATCCCCTGGGTACCATATCCCCTGGATGCCATGCCCCATCCCCTCTCATCCCATCCCCGGGTGCCGTGTCCCCACCTGTACCGCTCCTGCCGCCCCCCGCCGCAGGTGACGCTGCAGGGTGCCCAGCGGCCCCAGAGGCTCCAGGCGCAGGTTTGGGGTGGGCACCCCCCCGGGGTGCAGCGCAGGGTGCCCCCCGTGCAGCGGCAGCTCCAGCACCCGGTGCGGTGCCAGCTCCCGGGTGCCCAGTCCCGCCCAGCCCCGTCCCGGCACGGGCACTGGGAGGGGGGCACGCAGCGCCCGGCCTGCTCCAGGGTGCCTGAGGGGTGACAGGGGGCGTTGGGTGATGGGGGGATGACTGGAATCCCCCCTGACCTGACCAAGGGGGCCTGAGGGGGACAATTAGGGGAGCGAGCGATGGGGGGAAGAGTTGGGACCCCTTGACCTGCTCCAGGGTGCCTGATGGGGAGAAACTGGGGAGGCGGGGAGCACATGGGGGAGAGCTGGGACCCCCCCTCTGCTCCATGGTGCTTGGGGAGCAATGGGGATGGTGATAGGGGCAGCTGGGACCCCCTGACCTGCTGCAGGTTGTCTGGGGGGGGGTGACCCGCGCTTTGCATCCTCCCCTCTCCCTTCGGGGGTCCCAGGAGGGATCCTACACTCACCGTTGGGGCAGCGGCAGCCGGGCTGACAGGGACCCCCCCCCGCACAGACCACGCCCTGCTGCAGGTCCTGGCAGTGTCGCGGGCACAGGGTGGCACAGGGCACCAGCACCAGGCCGGGTGGGCACCCAGACCCTGGGGAATAGCACCTGTCAGTACCCACAGCCCCCCCGGAGAATCCAGAGACCCCCAGTAAGCACCTAGAGACCCCCACATCCCTCAGAGCCCTGGAAGTGCACCCAGAGCCCCCCCAGCAATCATCCAGACCCCCCCCCCCAAGGAGCACCCAAAGCACCCCCTCCCACAACACCCACAGCCCCCGGGAGTCCCTGGTCCCCGGGGAGCCCCTTGACCCCATGGAGGACCCCCAAGATGCACCCACAACTCCTCAGGGGAATCCCTGACCCCCCAGAGAGCCCACAGACCCCTCCTCAGACCCCCCTCCCCCCCGGGACCCCGCGCCCCTACCGCAGGGCCGGGGGTTGCAGAGCCGCAGCTGGTGCCGCTCCCCCGGGCAGGGCCGACCCCCGTTTTTGGGGGGGGGTCGGGTGCAGGAGCGGCTGCGGATGGAGCGACCCCCCCCACAGCTCCGGTCACAGCGCGACCAGGGGCTCCAGGGTGACCACGCGCCGGGCACTGCCAGGGAGAGGGGGTGGTCGTGTCAGACAGGGGGGGAGACCAGACACCCCCAAACCCACCCCGAGCTCCCCAGACAGACCCCGAACCCCACCTCCCAGCATCCCCACGACACCAATC
>JAOEGS010131174.1:0-25064 GCA_025447755.1 Corythornis vintsioides
AAATAAAAATAAAAAAAGGAAAAGTAAAGCACAGGTTTTACCACCCTTCAGTGAAGCCCTGAAACAAACCCAGGTTGCTCTGGGGATGTGAAGCTCCTGAAAGTAGTGCAACATTATTTTTATTGACAAACACAGAATCATGGAGCGTTTTCAATAACAGAAGTACAACACTCAGCACATCCTCCTAAAAGCATGAGCACATGCTCAGAGGCATGGTTACTTATTACATTTCATTATTTCCAATTAATTATTTCAGAAATTTGGGTTTCACAGTTTTTGCCAGGGTGTCCTTGTATTCAACATAACTTATGTAGAAGGTCTAAATGCAATGACAGAAGGTAGGCCCTGCCACATCCGTGCTCCCCAGCAGCATGCTGCTGATGGTATCAAGACCCATCTCAGTCTTTATTCTCAATTTCCTTGTTGCATTTCAAAGATGTTTTTGTGGTTTAATGAACTGAAACCAGACTCAGCTTTGCTCTGTGCTTTGAGAGCAGTTTGGGCTCCTGGTGCCATTTCAAGAGATTTGTCTGCAGAACACAACGCACTTTACCTGGTTCAGTTGTTTCAAAGGCCACAACTTCAGCAGCTCATAAAGACATCAGTTTTTCAACCTCATTTCTATTATACTACAATTAAAAAAAAAAAAATTCTACCATGAAACCACAATTTACTGTTCCATCTCAAGGCAGTGGAACAAAGGCACTATTCTCCTCTTGAGCTTCCTGCTGGGATAGTTCAGCACCAGAGCTACTCGAGGCTCTTCTGCCTGGACAACTCACTTCAGAAACCTCAAGATGTACTTCAGGGATCAGGCATTTTATTGGAACAGCAGCTAAAGATTAAAAATTACTCCATGCTGAACACCACTGTGTGGAACATGCTATGGGAGCCAGCAGTGATAATCTGATCTCTTGAACAGGACCAGGAGATCACCTTACCTGTAACCACTGCCTGCTACACTAATCGCCAGGCACCTTTTTCAATACTCAAGGGATCTTATTTCTTCAGTCTTCTTGTACAGTTAACCAGGCTTCAGGTTATAAGATTGAACTTTGACTAACAGGCTCAAGTGTCCAAGTCTGATTCTCCCTAAACTGATAACCCTTAATCAACACAACCCAGTCACCAGCACATCCTCCAGGCACTTCACATTTGCTTTGCTGCTCACAAAAGACACTTATGAAACACTGCAAGGACAAAGCATTCAAGTTCAACACCTCAAAGTCTCTCAGAAACTCACAGAAGGAACGAAATAACCAAAGCAAGGTGGCATCAGCAAGATACAATTCTGACACGGAGCTGTTACAAGCCCCACTCTCACTGAGGCCAAGCACAGGAGCACTCGACAGGCCCCACAGCCGGGGGAAGGCAGGTCACGTGCCAGTGACTTGCCACATGATTTACTGCGGTTTAGCTGCTGGAAAAGACTTAGCAACATATTTCCCCAAACAGATAGTTGCTAAAATAATGATACACAGAGACGAAGTGCAAAAACATCCGAAGTAGACTGCTTAAGATCAATATTCTGCACCATACTACTGCAGAACACCACAGCACAGGGGTTCCTGGCAGGTACTAGTGTCACTTTTTAGACTTATGACTTAGTTTTGACAATCCAGCTACAGTCACTAGACTTTCCTCAGTAGCCACTTGGTTCAGACTGTTTTCAGCTGCTGTCCACCACTTTGAACTACCACTGAGAACAATTTTCAGTCTGTCTGGTTAAAAAAAAAAAAAAAAGCCATAAAGTCACAGTATGCTCTTCAGATGGCTACCACAAGAGGTGGATCAGCTTCCAAGGGAGGTCAGCTGGGCACGAGCTGCTTTCTGGATGCTAAAATTCCCCATGGTGACTGTAGTTTCCTCCCCCCACCCTGAGCACAGAAGTAAATTCTTACAGTGAAGTCTAGAAATCTACATTTCAGAAGGGAACGGTTTTGCAATCTCAGTGTTTGGGTCTGTCCTTTCCCCTCACCCCCTCTCTTTGCCAGGTTCCTTGGAATGTGCCATACTTCAGATGAGCCTAAGACACCTCAGAGAGAGAGATCCTATCCTCCTTGTAAGGCAGAAGCACTGGGATTGTGGTCACAGGGTAGAAATCACTTCCCAATTCTCTGCATAAGCAAATCTAGACTTGCAGAAATGGGAGCAAAGGGCTGGCCCAAACAAACACATGCAACTTTACTCATTTGGAGAGAAGACCTCTCCTGCTGCTTTAGGTGAAGTAAACTGAGTTTTAAACAGGCAGGTGGGAAAAACATCCCAAGGCCATACTATTTTGGATATGACTGATGGGGAGAAAGGTATTTAATTATAAAAAATCCTGTTCATAAAAACTATTTATAAAAATAAAGAGGTGTCAAGAAAAATGTTTCCATCTTCTTACTTGAATGGACCAGAACTATCAATAGATGGGCAGCAGCATGTAAAATGAACTTACAAAAAGTATCAAATATGGCCTTTTTAGATGAAGTTTTAAAAAACACACCTAAGTTTTAACCAAGTCTTCCTACAAAGAGCACTATTCTTGACCTTGAAGATGGATATTTGATGTTTAAAAGTGCTAAAAAGCTTGCTCCTCATCACTCATTCCAATCAGGCAGCTCCTTTGACCAGGGAGGAGACTAAAAAAAAAAAAAAAAAAAGATGCCTAAGCAATAGAAGTCATAGATAGTGCTTCATATCTGCATTAAGCCATCCAAGATGCATTAACAGGATTTTAAAAAACATTTATGAAATACTTTACTGTCTGAAAAGCCACAAATAAGCCCGTATTTATCTGAACCTACAGACAACTTGCAGTAACACCTGAACAAACACCCAGAATTGCAGTTATTTCCAATCCTAACTGAAGAAGCATCTGAAATTATGCACATAGGCCTAGCTGGGAATGGAAATCACTAAAACAAGCAAAAAAGAAAGTGAGTGTAAGAAGAAAACAATTATTCAGAATATTTCTTAAAGGGGCACTTCTATTCCCATGTACCTCCATCTGGGGAAAGCCCTGATGAGATTCTAACTGCACTAACACACCCCAGCAGCTCTTTTTCCAGGTAGTTCACCTACCACTCCTGCCTGACAGGATTCAACCCAGTACCTTGGGGAAGAACTCTCCCAACACTAGACTACACAAAGTGACATCACTGCAATGTTTATGGTCAACTTGGGAGCAGGATTATACCTACCTTACCTAATATATTACCTGGAGTATTGCATCCAGTTCTGGGCCCCCTAGCTCCAGAGGGACAAGGATCTACTTGAGAGAGTTCAACTGAGGCTACAAGGGTGATTAAGGAATTGAAACAACTGTCTTATGAAGAAAGGCTGAGAGCCCTGGGGCTCTTTAGTGCAGAGAAGAAAAGCTTGAGAAGGGATTTAATAAATTTTTATAAATATCTGAGTGCTGAGTGCCAGGAGGAAGGGGTACAGCCTCTTCTCACTTGTGATAGGACAAGGGGAAAAGGATGGAAGCTGGAGCACAGGAGGTTCCACCTCAACATGAGGAGGAACTTCTTTACTGTAAAGGTCACAGAGCTCTGGAACAGGCTCCCCAGAGTGGTTGTGGAGTGTCCTTCTCTGGAGATTTTCCAGACCAGCCTGGATGTGTTCCTCTGTGACCTGTGCTAGATTAGATTGTAGTACATGGTCCTGCTCTGGCAGGGGGGCTGGCCTCAAAAGATTTCCAGGGTCTCTTCCAAATCCTGACATCCTGTAATCACACCAGCCAAATCTGATCTCCAATGCTGTATGATCACTCTACACAAATACAGCATTTTACTAGATGCTCACCCTCTGCTAACAAGGGGACTGTGACATTGCAAGTTTAATTCCTGGCAAAAGCATTAAAATTTGTGTTGGGCATTTACAAGTGTATAATGAAACTATCCTGATAACGTTTATCATGGGAATAATATATGCAAGGCTCTTTGTATTTTTTTGGTAATGTTAAGTGCTTCCAAAGGACAGCAGCAGATGCAGGAAGAACATCTTGTGCACTTAAAGAAAAACAAGATGTTGATATCTAGGAAACAAGAAAAAGGAGCTGAAACTTTGCTGTTAAGCAGCCTTTTGTCCTTCACCTTTGTCCCATCACAAACTACATCTCCTGGTTTGCTGTCAGAAGCAGAGAAGCAGCTGGGGCAGCCATTGGACACAGAGGGGAGCAGGGACAGCCTTGCTGTCGAGCACCTACGTCCTGATGGCACAGGACTGATAATAGGCCATGGATCACATCACCCTCTTTTTTTCTCTTCACATTTAGAATAATAGTCTCTTCCAATCAAAATTATTATTTTAAGATAATTGAGCCCAACTGTTACCCTGGCACTGCCAGGGCACCACTAACCCATGTCCCTCAGCACCACATCTCCAGGGCTTTGAAACCCCTCAGGAATGGGGACTCCACCACTGCCCTGGGCAGCCTGGGCCAGGTCTGGACACACTTGAGTGAAAGAAATTGTTCCTCAGGTCCAACCTAAACATCCCTGGAAAAACTTGAGGTCGTTTCCTCTTGTTCTGTCCATTGTTATTTGCAAAAAGTTTGTATTTGCTTTGTGTCAAGACTCAGAATTGCAGAAAATGTAACCTTCTTTCCCGAAGCAAAGGAACTAGGCAATGCCCAAGGAGGGGAACACCACAAATCTACCCACTGCAGAGACCCTCTCTACTGCATCCCTTCCAGACCTTGACTTTAAGCACACTGTCCTTCAATACCAGCTACTGCTCCAGGAAAACAACCCCCAAGACAACCTTCAGAGAAGAAACCACCCTGGATCCCAAAGAAGAGGGCTGGTGGTATTGTAATGCAGAAGAAACCTGTTCTGCTGCTGCCCGTTGAAGCAGGAGAGAATTAACCACATATAATGGAGATTTTCAGACAATTCACTCTTGTAAGGAAAAATCCCCCCACTCTTTCCACTAGAAGGCTGCATCCCCTGCATTCAACACTGACTTTGGCACCCTGACAAGCCAGTACACAAAACAGATGAGTGTGCTCCTTTCTCAGAGGGGACAAAAAAGAATCACAACAATCCCTCTTGGGAACAAACTCATGCTGCAATTGAAGCAGTAATAAAATATTAAGGCAAACTGCTAGAAATACAGACTTGCAGACCTAGCCACAAAATGGGAGATGCTAAAACAAGAATTTGGGAGCACAAACACAAAGTGCTGGGAAATGGTAAGAGAAATGCCATTCTGGGTGTGATCCCCATCAGAAAGGGGTCAGGGAAGATTAAGGGGAAAAAAATAAGGAATTTGTGATGTTTCCAGAAGAACCCGAAACACTTCAGTTGCAGAGAAAGCTTCCCATCCTGATTCTAAATAGAAAACAGAAAAAAAAAGATAAGGACTAAAACATGGGGGCAGAGGAGAAAGGTTAAGACTGGAAAAAAGTTACTACACCACAGAAATAACTTGCTGAAAAGTAGGTGCTCCTGAGCCCAAGCTCAGAGGAACTGCACTGCTTCCAGTCTTCCAAAGGCCCTGATCCAGTCCTGACCACACACAGAAACCCAGGGGCTGTCCAGATTAGTAAGAGACTTTTCTAGGGGGAAAAGCCAATTGTTACGAACTACCTCTACAAATCGTACTCTAAATGTTTCATTTTGACAACATAAAGCTGGCAAACCCCTTTTTTTTTCCCCTACAGAATTAGATCATCACCTTGTTAACACCTGGGATGCAGCAGTGACAAACAAATACAGTTCCTAACAGGAAACATTTGCTGACTGATAAAGGGCAATGATTTGGAAGGCTTTTAGGAGTTAATTGTTCTACCAACCTGGTATCAGTTAATAAAAAATCAACAAACCAAACAACAAAACAACAACCATGTGTTGTTTTGGGTTTTTTTTTGCATATATCAATAACCATTAAGAAATAATAGAGCAGGAAGAAGAAGCTGCCGCTATTAAGTGGCAAAACCTAATAAAGTGCATTAAAATGACCAAACAGAAAACAAACTCCTTGAAGCTTTTAGGTATTCACACACAGCAATCTCTTCACAGTGCTGAACCCCACTGCAGAAGCTTAATTCTACATGCCAGGTATTAATGCTTTTCCACTAAAATAATCCCAACAACCACTACTTACCTATCATCAGATTGCCATGATCATCATCTAACAGGAAAAGGCTTTTTGAGCTAATTTAGTAGACCTTGAGGCTCAATAATTTTACCTTTTAGTCCATCTGGAGACAGTGCAGCCTACATGTCAGCCTACCCAGTCTGAAATATGGATTGTAGTTATTATGGATCCTGAAAGGTTTTATGTACACCCCTCTGGATAAATCAGCTATTTTCTCCAGGGAAAAAAAAAAAAAAAAGCTTTCATTCAGGGGGAAGCATGCTTCAGAGCCAAACTTCAGCCAGCTTTCCTGCTACAAGCTCAGTTCCAATTCCCCTTTCTTCTAAATTCTGCCATAAGGGACCGAGCACAGGTTCAGCCTTCATCCAGGGCCACCACTGGCAGATGGTGCTGCCAAGGGTGTCACAACAGGCAGAGGTGTCTCCTGCAACACACCATGCTGTGCTCCTGCTTTGCTGCAGGACAAGTCAATGCATGGAACAGTTCACCAGCAGTAAGTCACAGCTCCTGCCTCTTGATTTAATAAAGGGGCATGGAAAGTTATGACGTGACTTGAATGCCAAAAGAAGGAAACCAGATGTCAGAGCTGAGGTTAGAACTACAAAGTTCCTATTCTCTTGGTTCTCTACTCAGTAGAGCGAGTCAAAATGGTTTTTAAAAGGGTTTGCTTTTATTTTCAAGTGATGTACTGGCAGGGGATATACAGAAAGGTGACAGAACTTCAAACTATGACACCACAGTGGTCTAATTCTGATGCTATTCATCAGCCAGCAGTTTGGGGGAGCAGGTGCTGCTGCGGGGAGGGACAACTTGCTCTAGCCCCATCTTGGTCTCAAAAAAAACTTCCCATGAAGCAGAGGCCGCCTCCTTGCCATGCATGAGCAGTTCCTGCTGCCACAGTAGAGCAGCATGCTCAGCTTCAGCTCCCATCTCCGGGCACAGGGGGCATCCCCAGAGCCCACCAGCCTCATGACCAGGCAGCAGCAGCTCCAACACAATTTCAGCATCTCTAGCACAATGGGAGAACCAGGCAGAGGGTTTTTTGCAGCTGCCTCCAACCACAACAATGTCCTGAGTCACCTGCACAGCAGCCATCACGAGCTGTCCCAGCAACACAGGACTAGTTCACAGCCATGAACCAGCCCTAGGGCCACCAACCCAGCTACACTGACACACATCAGCTATTTTGGTAATTCAGCAGCAAGCTCCTTGGCAAACAAGGGTGCCAGAAGAACCTGTGGCTCACTAGGCTAGATATGCTGCAATCCAGACATACCTTATTCCTTACCAAATACAGCACTTAAACCAACACCAGGTCTCCAAATGAAGGTTTAAGCAGAAGAAAATGGCAGCACTTGCTGAAAACAAATAAACAAAACCAAAATACAAACAAAAAACAAACACCAAAACGAAAAATAAACAAAACAACAAACCCTGGACAGTGATAATAGGGTCTATAAATGCTAGGATGTTGCTGTGGAAAATTTAGAAAGATTCAAGGTCCAGACACCCACTGCCTCTTCCATTTTTACAAGCTACATTTGCTTCACAAGAAACAGGCACACAAGCTGCTTTGGATCTGCTGCTGCTACTTCTATTGTCTTCTTCCCAATTTGCCACGCATTTAAGGCCTAGTGATAACATGAAAGAAGTGAGACTTGTTTTATAACTAAAGCCAACATGTTTGAGAAGCCTGTTTGCAGTTCTCTGACCGAAGAGTTAACTTCATATGACGTCTTTCAATCCGAATGCTAACACAGTCGTGGTTCCTGGAAGAAGTCCCTTTTCCCAAGCTGCTCTTGCAGTTGCTGGCAGGATACAAATCTCATATAACTGAAGAATAAGTTGACTAAGGAGTCAAATACATGACTGCCAACCTCACTTGGGAGTTACGGATGCACTTGCCAGATGACTGGTGTGGCTCAGGGGATCTAAACTCAGCTCTGATGGTTTCAGAGATCATTTATCTTTGCTAGTGGAAGGAGAAAAAAAGGTGAAAGAATGAGCAATGATACAAACTCACAGCTTATTTGGAGATAAAACACAAATGCATTCAAAGTCTAGTTCCACAAACCAAAGTTGAAAAGTAAAAGTTCCATGAAAGTTGAACAGGAGGAAGGCATATTAATACTTAAAGGTCTATTAAAAAAAGATAAAAAGCTTGTAAAGTGACACCTAAGCATATAAATTGGAGCTAACCTGTGTTAAGAGGTTAACTTCACAGAAACCTGCTTCAGAAGCCTTTTTTTTTTTGCAAGACTTTTTTTCACTACAGAGATCACGACAGCACCAACGTTTTCACAGCAGGCCACCAAAGTGGGTGCTGTACAATGATTCAGCAGACAGGCAACGTGCATCAGCAGCCTGACACGCCAGAAGCGTGGCACGGGCAGCCGGAGAGCCTGACACCATGGGGCTGCTCTTTATGAATACTTCAGAGAGCAGAAGAATGATTCAAACTTCATGGGAAACCAAATAGCTTTCTAATGGCAAGATTTCTGAGCCATTAGTGGCATCTAAGCGCACTGAACTGGCACCTCTTCTGCCATAGCGTGCCATTTCGGAACACACTGTGCATCACTGGTTCCCCTCCTGCCTTCACTGGGGGCTCAGACTTCACAGCTTGTTCTTGACCTTCCTTCCCAATTAATGAAGTTCTAACTCATCACTGCTCCCATTCCTTACTCCCGTAAGACCCCAAATTCAGCTTCAACTAACAGAATGTGCTTCCGTAGGTTTGTATTTCTGACAGCAGCATTTCACTAGGTTTTGCCTGTTCCCACTATACCTTACAGCATCTCATCTTCACACTTTTCCAACTGTTTCCGAGAAGGAAGGGATGCCAGCAGCAGCACATGCCCATCTGTAAGTGTCAAGGACACGGCAACATAAGGAAAATCTTGCACAGCACTTGAATGAAGAGCTCCAACAGTCAATCCTGCAGAACAGCCTGATGCCTGCTTCAGAACTCCCAAAGCCAGTAGTCAGCTTGGAGCTGAACCAAATATTGGATGTTAAAGGAAAAAAAAAAAAAAAAAAAAAAAAAAAAAGAACAAACAAACCAAAAACAACAAAAAAAGAAAACGAGGTGTAAATCAGCAGGCTAAATGCGTATGAAGGCAAAGGAAGAACAAAGGTCCTTTTGCCACTTGGGATCATTAGCGCCCACCCTGGAGCTCTGGAACCTTTCTCCACCTGCAGAGCTTCTAGTTTGTTATGCACCAGCAGTCTACCAAATGCTCAGAACTCAACCACAGTCCAGTCACCTTCATCAGCCAGGGGAATTGACTATAAAGAAGCCACCACAAGGATATCACCCTTTGGTCTAGCTTGTTTGGCCAAAGATAAAATTCCAGAAGAACTGGGACATTTGGCAGTAGAGTCAGGAGGTGCAGGCAGGTACACCCCACATACACGCAGACCCAGCAGTAGCAGGCTGCATTTATTGAGGAGACCATATCCCACCCCAGCAGACAACATATGGGGTAGTAAAGCCTCTCCAAGGGACTACTGAAAATCAACTTAAATGGGCTACAAAGAGCAAGGTTTCAATCAACAAGCAACAGGGTACCAGGAGTCCTCAATAATGGGCAGATGTGATTATTTTGGCTCTTGGGTGAAGGAATTCACAGCTGCAAACCAAGACTCCAACTTCCTAAAGAAAAGAGGTGCAAAGCCAGAGCCTGCATAATCTAAAACAGTTCATAGAAAGGGGTTGAAAATTGGATGGGTAATTAACTGCCTTCACTCAGTGGGACATTCTGGAGGAGAGGCAGATCTCCACGAGATAATCCAGGACTGCCAAACACATCCCTCTGCTTCCTGATCAACTGCAAAGTACGCATTTGTGGCTTCCCTTTGTCAACACAACCAATTTTAAGCTATAAGATTTCCCTGCAAGTAGACCTCACTTTTCCTTTGTTCAATTGTTACTTCACATATCCCTGCCAGCACTTCATATGGCAATAGTGAGCAATACCACAATCCTCAAGACAGATTTCCTCCTACCAGCCCTGCAAGCTTTGTTGAGAGTGCACCCAACGGATTAAAGATGTCTTCTCTTGCTTTTTATCAAAAGGAAAAAAAAAAAAAAGATTGTGCAAATCAGAGCACGGCGTATCTCAGCTCTGCATCTCTCGGTAGGATTGCACACGGTTGTGACTGCTGCTGGAAGGCAGCTGAGGACCAGTATCTACAACAGAATTAAATAACACCCTGCAAAGAAAGGAATCCAGGTCATTTCGGCACCTTATCCGGGGACAAACTGGAGGCGAATGGGGAAGTCCAGAGCTGGTACTGGAGAAAACCCGCAAATCCCACCATCCTCTGGCACAAACGCTCCCGGGAAGAATTCCCTCCCTTAGAACCCGCAGGTCCCTAAGGGCCTCCAGGGCTCGGAGCCCTCGGCCGGGACGAGTCAGGTCCCCGCAGAAGGCCGCCCGGTCGCCGTCCAGGGGGCGGGCCACGAGAACTGGCGGGTGCGGGACAGGCCGCAGGCCCCGCCGAATAGCAGTGCTCCCCTTCCCCGGCCTGCGGGGATTCCGCGGCAGCCTCGCTCCGCGCCCGCACTCACCATGGCTGCCAGCGGCTCCCGCGGAACGGCTCTAGGCAGGGCACCGTGCTCCGCTCATCTCATGGCCGCCGGCGCCCGGCGGCGGGGCCTCCTGGCCCATGTACCGGCAAATCCCCACCGGCCGCAGAGCACCAAGCCCACCGTAGGCGGCCGCTCCCTCCCGAAAAGCGGCCGCAGCTGCAGCTGCTGCTGCCGCCGCCGCTTCCCAGCCCCCGGGCCTCCCCCGGTCAGCGGGGACGGGGAGCCCCGGGGCGCTGGGAAGGGACGCGGAGGACAGGCCGGCGCGGGCCGGGAGGGCGCGGCTCTCGCCGGCGGAAGGGCTGGGCCAGGCCGAACGGGAGGAGAGGAGGGGAACGCGGCCCGGCGCGGGGGCTACCGGTGCGATCGGTGGCTACGCCAAATGCATCCTGCCGCGGCACCGGAGAGGTGGCTCTGCCGGCCCCGCCCCACTCCGCCCCGCCCGCCGGAAGCGGCCGCTCGCCCTCCGCGGCCAATCGCGGCCGAATCGGCATCTCAGGCGCATGCGCAGTTCAGCGCCGCACGCCGCCGGTCGCCATCTTGGAGAAGGGCGAGGTGCCCGCCCGAGCGCGCCCCGTCCCGCCCCGGCGCGGCTGCGCGTGCGCGGGAGGCGCTGCCCGCCCGGCAGGAAGCGGAGGGCGGGAGTGGTGCGTGCGCGTGTCCTTCGCCCGCGCGTGTCAGCGGGGGGAGGGGCGGGGCTCCTCTTGGCCGCGCCCTCCGGGGGCGGGGCTTGGCGGCCGGCAACGGGAACGGCGCGTGGGTTGCCTGGCAACGCGGTGGGGCGACGGCGCCGCGGCCTGGGTCTTGTCCTTGAGCCCTGCTCTGCCCCGACCCAGTGCCGCCTCCCGACCTGCCAACTGAGTGGACGCTCGCGGCGTTTGCTGGGTTCCTGCCACGGTAACCCATTAAACAATTAAAATGAACTGGCAGGTGTAAAATGGACTGTCACTGGTTGAGGCTGGGCCAGTCACTAGACAAATGACAGACATGCACTATTAACCATCTCCCCTCCCAAAAGGGAAGAGAAAGGGAATAAGGGAGACATGGGTTTAAAAAAAAGACTAAAACTGCTTTACTAATGCAGTGACAATAAAAGGAAAAAATAATATTATTAACAAGAAAATTGTGGAACATTCATAAAACCCTTGTTGAACTCCCCTGATAATGGTCATGTCAGCACTGACATTGCAAGGCAGGCACTGGGGAAAGCCCAGCCTGCACTCAGCAGCAGTTTTCAGGAGCACACGGATCAGGCTCAAAGGCGGAAGGGACAGACTACCCCTTGGATGCTGGCCACTGAAGAAGAGGCTTAACTCTCCTGATCCCTCAGGTTTATACTGAATATGACGCACAGGGTATGGAATCCCTCATTGGTCAGGTTTGGGTCACCTGTCCTGGCCACTCCTACTCACAGGTGCCACCTTTTATCTTACAAGCCTTTTACTTACAGCACTTCTACACAGTGCACAAGATTGATCACTGACCTTGGTTTCTATAGGAGAAAGTATAAGCAAGGCCTCGTAAGCAACAATAACAAAGTTAGATGGCGTAGAAACCCATTCCTAAACACTTATTCCCATTGCCCAGTTTGAACTCAACCTGGGGTTCTTTGTGCCTTCAGTTTTCCAGTGCCTGACGTGGTCAGAAGAGAAGGCATTAATGGAGAGAGTATATTAATGGAGAGATCTGCAACAGCAAGTGAATTTACTAAAAGGAAATCCAGCTCATCCTAACTGCTGCCTGACAAAACTAAGGAACCAGGACCAACCAGAGCCCCAAAACAAGAAAGTTAATATGATCAAAATACTTCTTATGGTTCTCAAACTTTCCTGTGGCAACTGCAGTTACAGGAGATTGCTGAAACCAGCAGCTTAATAGGCTTTAGAAGGGACAGTATCCATGTGAGGATAATTGCAAATGCTTCCAGTTATATTAGAGGATCAAATAAAACAAGAAAGGGAGGAAAATAAACCTTCCATGGGCCTGTAGCAAACCACGAGGCTCAACAAGATTATGGTTGAACTGTCCTGTTTCTATTCCACGTCAGATTTTCTTCCACAATTTCAGCAGAGCAGTGACCGCTACGGGCCTCTGTCCTGCTCATCCTGCTCAGCCTTTCCTTCTGGGTGCAAAAGCTGCTCCCAGGCCACATGGGCTGATAAAAACTCACCAGGAAGGAGATGTGCAACTTGTAGCAAAGCAGACACTGCCTGGCTGCACAGAAGAGGATGGCCTTTTGCTGCCATGTGATGATGAATTACCATGTGCACCTCCAGGCAGAGCACTGTCTCCAAAACCTTCAACAACTCCAGAACTCCTCCAATATTTCCAAAACCCCTCCAACACCTCCAAAGCCCCTCCAACCTCTCTAAAAAATCTCTCCAATATCTCAAGAATCTCTCCAACACCTGATCTTAAAGGTCTTTTCCAACATATGAATTTTATGAAAACCTCTCCAACACTTCCAATACCTCCAAAACCCCTCCAATGCTCCAACCCCTCTCTCATAATCCTTCCAACATGCCCAAACCCCATCCAACACCTCCCAAACCCCTTCAAGACCTCAGAAACCTCTCCAACACCTTCAAAACACCAGGCCGAGCCAAGCTAAATACCATGCTCTCCAGCGTGGTTAGCTGGAATTGCCATCAGGTGCCACCTCAGCAATGGTTATATCCAGCTACTGTGGCTGCACTGGCAGAGGGCAGGTTACCATGGTGACCATTAAAAGGATAATCTTGTTATCACCGTTGGTTACTCTGACGGTGTTGTTTGCTGACATGTGCTCCGAGGCACACGTTGCTGGCCAGGTGAATCCAGGTGCCAGATGCAGATCTGCTGAGCTGTGCACACCTTGCTCCAAAGCCGTGGAGACCTGTCTCTTCCACCACTGTTGTGTGATTTGGTGTGAGGTTTTTCTTTGCTCTCCAAAACCGAAGCAGCTCCCATTGCCTGAGCTGGGGTGGGAGGGATTTGGTGTGCTGCAGGCACAGAGCAAGCTGGTGGGGACCAAAAGGAAGAAGAGGAACCTTCTGCCAAACTGCTGGATCCTCACAGGGAGCTTTTCTTCTCTATTCCTATTTTCCCTGCAAAAGCCAATAGAGTGGGAAACCTTTTAGAGCAGGATTTGGGGCAGACAAGGGAGCTCTGAGCTTTGCAAACCTTTGTCCCTGCCTCAGAAACATCTGCCCTAGGGCAAATAAAGGGTTCCTTGTGCCTCACACAGGATATAACTGCTCACAACTGGGACCTCATGGTGGTGACAATCCAGGAGAAAAACAGATGTGAGGAGCACGGCTGCCCAGCATCACTGGAGCACAAGGGGGAGCGTGTCTCAGGAAGGCTGCAGTGCCAGAGCCTAGGCCCCCAATATCCAATTTCTGGGGCTTTGCCCATTGCTGGAAGGGCCATTTTATAAAGAACATAAATAGTTACACCAAGTTTTAATTTGGGGCTCCTCCATCTGGTTCCTAAAGAGGGAAGCAGCAAGACTCCAACTGTGCCTGAATTAGCTCCAAGCTAGAAGCTGTCAACCTTTGTGTTGGTGGTGGTTTTGTAACTTTATGTTTAAAAAGAAAGACCAAAAAAACCCACCAAAACAAAACAGAAGGGAAATACCATGGAGCTGAATAGCTGTACTGGGACACCACGGGAACAGAATGTGTGAAAATCATTTGTTATTGTGTGTCTTAGTCCTCGGTTTTTATTGTCAACATGCACAGAAATGGTGCTGGGATGTGATTTGAAGCCCTCTTACTAAAACCTCCTGCACAGCTCCAGCCTCAGTTCTAGCCTGTTCAAGTCACACATTCCAACATTCACCACATTTAATTGCTTGAGTCCAGTTTTACAGAGTTTTTGCCTCTGGAGTGAGTCTGAGCTTAATATAAACCCAGTAGCTGGCATCAGCTTTGCTTCCCATCCAGCCATCTATCTGTTTCCATCTCCTTTTATTGCTCCCACCACAAACTGAGCTGTAACTCATTGTGAATGTGACAGAGTTCCAGGCATGGGCACCCATCGCCTGACATCCCAGGGAAGGAGGGTGATCAGATTCTATCACTGGGAATGGTTTCCCAGTTCCCATCGAAGGGCAGCTACTTCTAGGCTGGGACAAAACAAGCCTGGGGTGATGACACACAGCACAAAGACCCCAAAGAAGCAGGTGTGGAGGGAATGCAGGCTGAACCATGCTTACAACAGGTCTTGCAGGTCTGGTATTTTGTGAAAGGGAGGCCCGGAAATTCATCCCAGTGTCCAAATCACCCCTTCCAACATCCTGAGACCCAGAGGAGCAGGGTGGGCAAGGGGCTGCAGACAGCCAAGGTAGCTTGCTCTCCACTGACTCCACTTCTGTTACAGGCAAGGGAGGAAGGGTTTGTTTCACACTATGAAACAAAGTTCACACCAAGTTGAGAGCTTGTCCCTGCCTCCTTCATAGAGCTCAAAAAACTATCCAGGCAACTGAACAAGGTGTCCTAATCTGCCCTTCTCCACCTCTCCCTCATTTCAACCTCACACAGTTTTGGGAGTTTTGGGAGCGGTTGAGGTGCAGGTGCTGACAAAGATGGACAGTGGAGCTCAACAGAGGCAAGGTTCCACCCTGAGGAGTCCATCACCCATCATGAGATTCTCTTGGGACATCCCGCAGGAGCCATGTGGATTAATGACCAACCTATTGGTCCCACTCTTCAGTGGATGCTGAAAGGCAGCTAATGGATTTTTACTGAGCTGGGTGAGGCAAGAGGGAGCAGGGTCCCATCAGCCAGGCACTGCCACGGACCTGAAAGATCTCCCATTCTTCCAGGAAGCGTGAGATGAAGGAGGCTGTGAAGGTAGAAGCCATTAGGGGTTCCCTGGGGCTGGGCACGCTTGCCTCTTTCTTTCTGTGGGAGAGCAGCCCTTGTTCTGCTCCTCTCTGCTTGGCCCATTAGTTGAGACATTAAATTTTAACATTTTTGTTTCTCCTTGAAACATGTTCTTGGTGAGTGGGTGCTTGGATGGATGCCAGGGCCCTGGCGCCAAACCCTTGGGGCCTGGGGGACCTGGGTGTCTGCCTGGGGCAGGGGCACCTGTCTGCATCCCACAGCCAGGAGAGGGGGTCCCCTGGTGCCAGATGCAAGATGCTGCTTCTTCTCACAGCTCCCAAGGACCAGCATGGCATCATCATCACTATAAACACACTGCACAGCCCCATTTGTCCTGGACAGATGTCCCTTCCAACCCTCATGTTGGCAGAGGGTGACATCACCAACCTCCCATCAGTCCAGCCAGGACAGTGCCCTCAGCATAGCCAGTCCAAAGGCAATGCTGCCTGAAAGCCCTGCCTGCTCCACATTACCTCTGAATGAAGGGCAGCCATCCTATTGCCCAGCCCTGCCATTACCCATGCCCTGAAGGAGCCGTTCGTTACCCTGACCACCCACCAGCATCATGCTGTGTCCCTGATGATGTCCCCAGCCCTTGCAAGATGCTCAGGAAATGTCAAGCTGTGGTTGCTGTAAGGCTGTGCTCTCGAGGGATTTTTTGCTGTCCCATGGCTCCTTTGTTGCAAACCACCCCAAGGAGCGTGAGACAGGGACCTGCTCTCCCCACCCGCTGCGCCACACAAGCCAGCCCTCAGCTTCTCTTTGGTGTGGGTCTCTGGTGAGCAACAGGGAGGTGAACTCTGCTCACCATGAACAAGTCCAAGGAGAACATAAGACCTTGAAGCACCTTGTGGTAATGGGCTCATCTTAATGGCAGGAGAAGTGCTCAGGCTTGAAATAGCTGATGGGAGTGGATGGCTCGAGGATGAGCCCTGCTCTGAATCACAAAGCTCCCACTGGTCCTGGCCCTGGACAACATGAGCTCACCCAGCATAGCTGTGAAGACGTGTGTACACTGAGCTCAGATGTGCATGGGATGCACTGGTCCCAGCTGTGCACTCGTTCCATTTGTACACTGGTCCCAGCTGTACATACACATGTATGGTGGAATCAGAGTGGTTTGGATTGGAAGGGATCGTTAGAGCTCATCAAGTCCAACCCCCTTCAGTGAGCAGCGACATCTGTACCTAGAGCAGGTTGCTCAGAGCCCTCAGCCAACCTGGAATGGTTCCAGGGATGGGGCATCAACCACTTCTCTGGACAACCTGGGCCAGGGTCTCACCAGCATGAACATCAAAAATGTCTTCCATCTCTCCAGTCTAAATCTCTCTCTTTTAGATTAAAACTATCACCCCTTGTCCTGTCACAACAGACTTCAAAAGTCTGCCTCCATCTTTCTGACAGGCCACTTGAAGTCACAATCACAGAATGTTCAGGGTTGGAAGGGACCTTGAAAGATCACCTGGTCCAATCCCCAGTCCTGAAAGTCCACAGGAAGGTCTCCCCAGAGTCTTCTCCAGGATGAACAACCCCAGCTCTCTCAGCCTGTCCTCCCAGCAGAGGGTTCCACCATAAGATCATTGCTGTGGCTCCAACAGGTCCCTGTCTCTCCTGTGCTGAGGACTCCAGAGCTGGACTCAGCACTGTCGGGGGTCTCCCCAGAGCAGCACAGAGGGGCAGAATAATATACACTCCACCCGGCCCCCACCATGAACACACCCACAACTATGGCAAGAGAGCATAGGCAGCCAGGCTTCCTCCCTGAGCTTGGGGACATGTCTGCCTCATCCCACCTGGCAGCAGGTGCTGTAGGCAGGTCTGAGGACTTGGACATGGGGTTAGGGTCTCCACTGATCCCCAGCCTTCATCACAGATTGTAACCAGCATGAGGTGATTTAACCCCATCAGAGCTGTGAAGAGTGGGCACCTCATAGCCTCGCATTTGGGACCATCTAGCCCAGCACCCTCCTAAATTCATGGAATAAATGATGAAATAAACCACCGTCCAAGTTGGACCCTATCCTCTCCTGGTGAAGTGAGGGCGGAGTCAGTGAGCAGCGTGGCTGGGAGAAATTTCTGGCCATGAGAAATTAAGAAGCCATCGGTTCTTGCCATTAGAGGGGGTGTGGCTGGAGCAGTTGTACTGAATAATTCATGATGAGAGATGACAAAGCCCATGACCAGATTGAGAAAGCCACTTGGTGTCCTTCTGATGCTGCCTCCCAAGGATGTGGCCTTTGCGTCTGCCTCAGGGTGTTGAGTGCAGGCTGGAATGTGGGACCAGCACTGCTCTCAGTCTCAGGGACCTGGGGGACACACACTGGTCTCTGAGCTGGTCCCAACAGATGGGGATATTGAGACTCCAGAGCTGCTTGAAGAGGGCATGTGACCATGTGAGTGAGGGGCTCCTGACCTAGCATGCTGCCCCTGAGGTGGGCCAGCTTGTCAACTGGGAGCAGCCAGACATTTCCGTCATGGCCACCCTGGCTTCCACTGATGGTACTTCCGTTTTGGGTCAGTGACACTCACTGTGGGGCAGAGGTGACATCTGTGAGGCAGAGACATCACTTGTGGAACAAAGACACATGCTGTGGCCAGGGACACATCTCACAGGGTATTGCGAAGCTCCTACTATGCCCAATTGGGACTGGCATGCTGTGGCCTGTAATGCACCACTGTTCCCAGCTGTGAAATGGAGAGCAGCCCCCAGGAATGGCTTCTAGACCACATCAGCAGGGCACCCACAGGCACTCAGGCTAAGAGAAATCCCCCCAGTTGTGCCACATCCCCAGTGCCAAGGGCTGGCCAAAGCAGAGATGAAGGAAGGCAGATGAGGCCAGGGCATGGGTTTCTCGGTGACACCCGGGGCAGAGGACAGGTGGGTTGAGTTTGCCAGGTCTCAGCTGCAGTGCTGGCAAGCCCTGAGGCATTAGCCGGGAGCCAGGAGAGGGCAGCCAGAACCTGGGCAGGTCTGGCGGCGGCAGCCGAGGAGTTAACTTCCCAGCCTCGCCGCATGAATCTGGAGCTATTAATACTCGCACACTGGTTTAGCTGTCAGAGCGAGCGGCTGCTCCGCCGGGTGAGACGAGCCTGTGGAGCCACAGATCACCCAAAACTCAACTTTCCTTGGTGAGTGTGCGGGGCTCCCAGCCTGGCCACCTGCCTGCCAGTCCCAGCCAGACCCTGCCAGACCTTGCCAGATCCTGCTGGATCCTGCCAGACCCTCCCAGATCCCATCTGCAGCACAGGGGACACTTTTCCTGGGAGCGTCAGGAGCACCATCCTCTGCATCCACCACCGCCTGGTGCCACATGGGTGCTGGGTGTCAGAGAGGGGTAGCCACTTTCCCCAGCCTCTGAAGCACTGCAAGACTTGGGTGAGGGCTCATCCTGTCCTGCCGGATCCCTCAGCCTGGGTGATGCCACCCCAGATCCCTGCCCAGACCCCCTGAGGACTGGTGCTGCCTCCAGCCAAACTGCACAATGGGTGCCAGGGTGGCATTAGGAATTGCTGGGCCAAAAGCGAGGGCAACGTGGGACATGGCACAGCCTGGCATTGCCTCAGTGCATGGTGAGCAGCCAGCCCAAGCACTCTGCCTGGCTGTGTGAAGGGCTCCCTGACACCATGGCTCCAGGCAGGCAAGCCTGAGACTCCAGCCACCGTGGGCAAGGGGTAGGAAGATGCCAACACTCCTCTGGCGCTTCCTGGCCTGTGGTCAACCTTGTCTGGGCACGGCAGCTGCTAGAGCCAAGCGATGGATTCCTTCTGCTTCATCTGCTTCCAGAAAGAGGAGCTGCAGCCCCTGCACCTGCACAGGTCAGTGCCGCGGTCCCACCTGGCTGGGTGGCACATTGCTGGTGGAGACATGTTGTGAGCCCACGCAGGGCATGGGAGCAGAGCATGAATCCAGGCTGGGGGATGATGCCTGGCATGAGAGCTGTCTGCCTTGGCCATGCCAAAGTTTCCCTTGGAGTAGGCACATCCTCTCTTGGATGGAGGAGCCTGGGGCCAGGCACTGTGCTGTGCTGTGCCATGGCATGCCATGCTGCGGAGAGACTGCCTCATAGCATGTGTGCCCATCCAGCATGTGCTGCCCTGGCGGCAGCTCTCCATGGCACAGGGTGGGTGTCCCATGCCATGCTGTGCCATGCCAAGTGGTGCCAGTATGCCCATGGCAGCAGTGTGCCAACCCACGGCATCCCACAGCCATCCCACCCACTCCTGCCCACCTGAATGGGGTCCCTGGCTGGATGCTGCTCCTGGGGCCTTGCTGAGAGCCCTTGGGTGGGTACTGTCAGAGGGTCCCCAGGGAGGGCCACAAGGCTCCCCCCAGAGCCCTTCCCTCTCGGCAGCAGCACTGACACTGACGCTCACCACCCCCCTCCCAGAAAGCTCCTCTACCATTCGCGCTGCTGAGCGGCAGCCAAGGCGATTGTGCCGGTGCCAGAATTAGCCAGGCAGCCAGCAGGGATGCGAGGTGTGAATGCCGGCACATGTCGTGCCCAACTGCTCCTCTGTGGCATGGAGCCACTGCCGGCTCCCGTCCTGCACTGTCATCCCCAGAGAAAAGCCCGAAGTTCTCACCCTGATGCAGTTGGTAGCCTCCTGCAAGTGCTGGTTGCCCACCATGATGTCTGGGGTGATGGCACTGCTAGGCTGGTGGCCAGGTAGGGCTATCAGCTGGGCTGTGGGCACATGCCAGGCCAGGTAGTCTGTCCTACATAAGAAGGCATAGGATTTGTTTTGGTTTAAGTTGTCAGTTTTTCAGCCTTAATTCCTAGGAGTCACTGCCTGTGACCTCAGTGCTGATTGGGAAGGTGATGTCGGGTTGGGGGACATATGGGGACCAGGGATGGGACAGGGTCCTTGGATGTGGGTGCCGTTGGCTGAAGCAGGGCATGGGATGCTCTATCTCACAGCCTGACCCAGGGTTGGAGCTGATTGGCAGCATCCAGCCTGTGCTGGGACACGGATGACAAAAGTTTGGTGTCATCAGCCAGGGAGAGGAGAGCCCAGAGTGGCAGTGTGTTGACCCAAGGTCCTGTGTGGTGGCCACAGGTACCACCTCCCTCTCTGCACTGGGGGATGGTGATGGAGGGACACCCACAACTTGTTCCCAGAGCCTTCTTCCTGTCCTGCCCTGTTTCAGGATGGGTTGCGCTGGGAGGGGATCCCCATTCCCAAATGCTCCCCTAGTTGTCACCAGCTTGTTCTCGACAGTGTTCTCAGCTCGTGGGGGCAGTGCTGTCATTGCCTGCCATCGCTGGCACAGCAGCTACTGCGATGAGCCCTCACGGGCGAGGGCAGGGGATGCTGGCAGGAGGACCCACCTGGTACTCTCCATCCACCACCGACCCACCACCCGGCCTTAGGACTGTCATCCAGAGCTGGATGATCACATGGGCCCGGAGATGTGGGTGCCTGTCCCCGCAGACTTGTGCCTGTCCCCGCAGCCTCGCTAGATGGTGCCAGGAGAACAGGCTGTGAGCGGAGGCGGCTGCGGGTGTGTGGGGCCCGACGGTGCCGGGCTGGCTGGGGTGCCGGGATGACAGTGTACTTAAGACCCCATGGCTCTCCCTGTGCTCTCAGTTCAGTACCGCTTGCTGCTTTGGCCCCGGTTGGCGATGGGATGGGAAAGGCTGCAATCAGGAGCTGTGGCGTGGCTCCAAGCAGCATATTAGCTGGTGTCCATGGGTTCAGCCCCACATAGGGGGTGCAAGTGGGACATTGCCATGACGCTGTCACATCCCCAAGTCCAAGCCCCCACAAAGAAACTTGTTCTGCTTCTTTTCAGAATAAACCCATTCAAAATAAAACTGTTCTGTTTCCTTTCACCCTGGAATAATCATGCTTCAGAGTCAATACCGTGTCCCCGCAAATGGGCACAGGCAGATGATGATGTAGGTCCTGACCCAGCCTGTGCAGGGGAGACCAGCACACAGGATGCGGTGCCCCCTCCCAGTTGGCTGGGGTCCATCCTCTGCCCCCAGAAGCACAGCACGTGGAGGCAGCATCCTAACAACTGTTGGAAGCAGCTCAGTGCATCCCCACCATGCATCTGGGCTGTAGATAGTGCCCCATGATGCTTGGGCTGTGTCTCCTCCCTGACCTTGAGAGCAGCTACATGCAATCTCCTCCTGGCAGTCACGACAGGGACATGATGTTTACTCTGGAGCACAATGATTGTGATTATTATCACACTGCTCAGGGCAACCACAGAGGTGGGGGACACTTAACACCCCTATGCCAGTGGAATCTGCTCCTACTGGCCTCCTTTCGCCTCGACATCACCCTGCTGGGTTCTGTCCCAGAGGACCAAGGGGGCACCCAGCCACCCAACAACCTGCTTGTGATAGAGAGGGGTGGCTGTGTAGCATGGTCAGTGCGCAGTGAAGGTCTTGACAGTGCCTGTACCACGAGGTGAGGCCAGCCTGACCATAGGGGCATGGCAGCAGCTCCCACAAAACTGAGCGTGTCCCCTCTGTTGGCAGTGCATCTCCCAGCGTGCTCCTCTCCCACATCACCCTCCCTCCTTCCCTCCCCGCCTGCTCCTTCCCAGCAGCCCTGCCAGAATCTTCAGGCAGGTTTGAGCTCATGTCATCAGAGTGTGACAGGCAGCTGGTGGCCAGGTCACACCGACCCACCAGTTTTGTGGGGCATGGCCCCTAAGCTCCCACTCTGCCAGGGGCACCAAGTGATGGCAAAGGAAGGAGTGACCTTTGTGCTGAATTTGGAGGGGATTTGGCTTGCTATAAATATTTTCGGCTTTTCAGGTCATTTCCCTGCCCTGTCTGAGTGCATTCCCTCATTGCACAAGCCAGGATATTTCTTTTCCGAGCAGAATTCCTGGGGGCATTTGTGGGGAGCCACAGGAACATTGCCTGGTGTGGGATTGAGCTAGGTGATAAACATGTTTGATCCAACTCCTTTCATCTCACTAATCTTAATTAGTTATTAATATTCTCTAAGTGCTTTGAAGACCATAAGCTCAATGCAAACGCTAACTGATGCTATTGCTGTTACCATTATTCAAGCTGTTGTGACCCACGTGCTGGTGAAGTGCCTGTCTGCAGACTGGAGTTGCAAAAAGAGCCACTGAGACCCATGGAGCCCCATGGAGTTCTCCTGAGCCCCATATTGCCCCACAGAGCCCTGCTGAGCCACACAGAACCCCATGGAGACCTCCTGAGCCCCACAGAGCCCCATGGAGCCCTGCTGAGCCCCACAGAGCCCTATGGAGTTCTGCTGCAGCCCGGCTGGTCCCACAGCAACAGTTCAGCCTCTGTGCACCTGGGACACAACACAGCTCCATCCTTCAGCACTGGAGCAGTGACACCTGGAGCTGAGCCACGTGAGGGGCATACAGTGCCATCCCTGCAGCCCCCCATGGTCCCCAAGCAGGCTCTCTGGGCACTGGTGCCTCATGCCTGACCTAGAAACATCCCCAAGCTATAAATAGGGTGATTCAAAAGAGAGCTCAGAGGCACAGTTCAAAACACCAAGAGCAGGAGGCTGTGGCAGCAAAGTTGCTGCCACATGTCCATGTCAAGGACAGGCGGGGACATGGGGGATGGGTGCCTTGTGTGGGTGCTGTGGCAGGGGATGGATCTGAACCCACTCTGTCCCTGGAGCAGGGTGTGCAAGGAAGGTATGTCCCGTGGTGGCTTTAACCAACCCATGTCCTGCTTCCACAGGGACACAGGGAGCACCCCAGCTCTTCCCCATTGCTCCATCCCTTTCCCAGCCCCACAGTGGCTGCTTTGAGCATCCATCCAGCCTGTCCTGGCTCTCTGGGTCACTGGGATCTGGTGATGAAGAGGATGGCATTTGTCCTTTGGTGCCACGTGGATGTCAACAACCTGATTGGGTTCACCCATACTTGGAACATCCAAACCACGGGAGCTGTGGCAGCAACTGGCAAGCAGAGAGGGGATTGAGGAGACCAACAAGTGCTTGTGGGCCACAGCTGCCTTTCCCCTGCCTGGAGCCATGGCTGCAGTGCCCTGCATGGCTGCTGGATGGGTGAAGGATGGCAATGTCACAGCAACACCTGGCACCAAATTAAAGTGTCACAGTGTGATTCAGCTTCTAGTTTTAAAGTAATTTATAAAAACACTAATTGCTTCACATGCTAAACTGTATTAGAGCCACTTGTGTGACTCTCCCCAGTCCTCCCCAGCAGTGGGGTGCTCAAGTGTCCCCAGTCCTGGTGGAGTGGGCAAAGCCAGCTTGCATGGCTACGGGAACCACCCGCTGTCACCCTTCAGAGCTCAAAGTGGGACCATAAGGAGCTGGCACCCAGCAAATAGCCAAGGAAGCCCCAGAGCAAACCATGACCTGTGTTAAAACATCCCTGCTCAGCCCCAGTGAGCACAGGAAGAAGTGTGGAAACACTGTATATGCCCAGGGATGCTACCCCTGGCCTTCTTCCAGGAGAGCTGCCACTGTCCCCTGGACTGGAAGTGTCTGGGAGCTGCCAGTGCCCATCACTGGCATCACTCACTGACCTTGTTGCCAAACCTTAAGGAGATTGAAAGGAAGCCTGTGCAGCACATCTGCCTCGGCCGGCTTTCCCTAGTTCGGTCCGGATGGTCCTGCCATTCTAGAGTGCACGGGAGGTAGCCACATGTCCCACACATGTTTGGGAGCAGCACTTTGGAGGAGTTCCCCACGTCATGGTGAGCACTACCTGTGTGGAAGGAGAAGAAATATGAAGTCTTTGAAGGCTCAGGAAGTGCAGGAGATGGAAAAAAGCTGACAGCAGGATGGTGTCCTGTGCAAGGACATCTCTGAGGCATAGTGGTGATGGTGGTGAACCGCAGATGTTCCCACCTGGGACTAACCGAGTCTTTTTTTGCTGCATGAAATGACGAGTGGGGTGGGGAGTATGTGAGGGGTCCAATCCCTGCGTGAGTCATTGCAGAGATGCCTGTCTCAGCCCTTGCTCCCCAGCACGTGTGCTGCCCATGGCAGGGCTGAACCCCAGTGCTTGGGGCTCCGAGGGCCAGTGGGGAGGGGGGCGGCTCCTTGCGCTGACAGCTGCTGCCCGTACCCAGCACCCCCGTCTCGACCCGGGGCCAACACACCTGCAACACCCGCGTGGGCCTGGGCCCGCGGGCCGGAGCGCGCCGGTGCCAGGAGGGGAGGAGCGGAGGGACGAGTATGGGCAGCGGCGGTGCTAGAGAGGGTAGCGGGGGACGGGGGATAGGGAGCGCCGGTGTAGGAGAGGGCACTGGGCGACCGGAGATGGGGCGCGCCGGTGCTGGATGGGAAGTGGCGATCGGGAGCGTCAGTCCTGGGAGGGGGACCCGCAATAGGAAGCACCCCGCATCCAGATCAGCACCCAGCAGGACGGCGGTGGTGCCCCCCCCTTCCCGTGCCCGTCCCCGGGGGTTGCGGGGCGGTGCCGGTGGCGGGCGGAGCGCGGGGGGGGGCGGCGCGGGGGGCGGCGGGGGGCGCCGCCGCTCCGCTCCGCTCCCTCCGCTGCTCCCGGTGGTGGTGGCAGCGGCGGCAGC
>JAOEGS010131475.1:0-92378 GCA_025447755.1 Corythornis vintsioides
TACTAGAGAGCAGCTCTGGAGAAAGAGACCTGGGGGTCCTGGTAGACAGGGGGATGACCATGAGCCAACAATGCAGACTCTCCATCTCTAGAGACACTTAAGACCCACTTAGATCTGTTCCTGGGGACTTGGTCTAGGTGATCCTGCTCAGGCAGGGGGGTTGGACTAGATGATCTTCCAGGTCCCTTCCAACCCCTAATATCTATGATTCTATGATTCTATGATAAGCCCAAAGCTGCTATGACCTAAAAGGCTACAGTTATTCAGGACAGTTTCCTTGCTAAAGGGCATCTACTACATATGGATTTGTCAGGAAGCACCAAATTGGAGCTGCTTCCTCCACAACAGGGACTCAAACATCAAGCACAGTAACACAGGCAGCAGGGCCAAACCCTTGCCAACCAGCACCCAGCCCCACAAAACCTGAGTGAAGCAAGGGCAGACACAGAGATGTCATCTTCAGCTGAATCCTCATCCTCAGGCACATCCATGCTGCTGGGACAGGTCTGAGATCAAGCTGAGAAATCAGGTTAGAGTCAGATACAGTCCAGCCATCACCAAAGTCCCCAGAGACAAGGCACATCCAGGATCAAGGCAAGAAGAGAATCAACAGGTTATAGACTACATTAGCAAGGCCCATGGCCAGGACTTGTTAAAGGTTCTGACCCCCATTCCTGCAATACAGCTCCAGGAGAAAGTAGAGCCTCAGGTCTGCACTTAAATGGAGTCATGGAGCCCATAGGCATTGTGGGTAGAGCCCCAGGTGAGGCTGGTCAGGACCATTAAGACCAATTAAGGCACGGGTGCTAATTGGCTGCCTGAAGCAGAGCCAGCAGGTGCACAAGAGAAGCACAAGGTCAGAGTTTAGTCTGCATCATGATAGTTTATAACATGAACAGCTGAAGAGGATTTTTTTGTGTGAGGACCCCATTAGGGTGCAACTCAGCAACTGGTTTTGCCATAATATCACCATAAAAGGCATCTTCTACTGCTTCTGTCAGGTACTGGGTTGTTCCTGTCCCTAAACCCAGAGATACAGATCCCAGATCTTTCTGAATCCCACTCACAGGTTTAATCACATCACTGGGCACTTAGGCACTTAAATTCCAAGCTAATCAACATTTTGAATTACATTAACATTAAGAGTTAATGTATCTCAAAGATAAATTGAGATAAATTAACATTAAGAGTTAATTTACTTCCATGTAATGCCAGTTCCTGAGTAGAGCCTTGTTTCTACTGCCTGCAGCCTTTCCCTCCACTACATGCAGTTCCTAATTTACCAGTTTCAAGGCATTCTGTTAGTGATGATCCAAAGTGCCTTCAATTCAACAGCTGATCTTTTCCATGCTTACCAGCCCATGTGCTGGAAAGCTCATCAGGAAAGTCCTTTCAAGTTACAGACCACCCTGCAGGTGTAGCCTTTACTGACCCCAAAATCCAAGAGACAGCAGTGACAGAAAGACCATGATTTTTCTCATCCAGGATACAAAGTATCATGGTTTCTCATCAAAGCATCATTTGCAACTGAACTTGGATTTTGCTGTTCATTACTGACACACAGAAGTATAAAACTGGAAAAAAATGGAGAACAGGGAAGCTTTAGCAACCCAGCTAATTCAGCCACTTGAGGGATCCCAGTTGAGTGCTCTGCTACAACATGTTGCCTTTAATTGTATTTACACACTGCTCTCCATTCTTATAAGCCAAGATCTGGGACCTAAAATCCTTTCCCCTGTTTGCTGGGGTTTGAAAAGTAGATGCAAGCCCTGTCACTGCAGCCTGGTTCTAAATAACCTACTCATTTGTCTTGCCTGTAGTTTTTTCCTTTTGATCTCCAGAGCTATTCACAGTTCAATTGCTTTCCAGAGATGACTTGTTGCAGTTTGCTTTGGTTTGAACTGGGCTTTGAAACCAGTGACCAGGATGCACCAACTTCTGCACAGGATCTTGAGGAAACAGCAGGGTAATTTATGAGACAAGCCACTAGTCTTCAAAGGATAACATCTTTTCAGCAGAAGTCCCTTTTCTTCAAAGGAAAACTTGTCTTTGCCTTGTGAACTTGCATTTATATATATATATACACATATAACAAGTATTTATTTTACACCCACCATGCTCATGGCACAATGTATGTGCATATAAAGGCCAGATGAAAGCAATTGCCCTAAACTGTCTGAAGATGACTGCTTGCCATCCCTCTGCAGCTTATGGAGGTGACCTGCAAGGGCTGGCCTCCTCCAGGCCAGTGCTTGAGCAGGAGCAGCCAGCACACCAGCATCTGGCCAAGGAGTGGGGATGACTCTGGCAGTGAGGAGTCTCCAGGGAAAACAAGCTCAAGCAGGTAATTAGAAAGGCAGGACTGTGCTTGCCTGGGGAAGTTGTGGCTCTGCCCTAATGTCTGATGCTGGTCAACTCATCTCACCATTTCCCTTTTGTGACTGGAGCTATCTGGAAAATACCAGAATGACCCTAATTTGCCCCCCCCCCAAAACTCTACAATGCTGTTAAACAGGGGGTTGAGGAATAGCCTTGGATACAGCCTCCAGGCTGATCTGTCTGCCTCTGTCCCATAGCAAGGCTTTCCAGGCAGCAAACTGCCTGCCCAAGCAGGCCAGAGGGTGCACAGGAGAGCCTGCTCACGTTGTGTGTGTGGTCTGGGCTTGCTCAGGCATTGCAGGATGCTGACAAGTAGCCTCCAGCTGTCCCACAGCTGTGCTTCTGGTTCACAGCCTCCATGGGCAACAAACCTGGCCTTGGAGGCAGCCCAGAGGTGTCTCAAACAGTGGCTGATACCTTCCTGACCCAAGGAGCTCTAAACCCTGCCCCCTCCAAATAACAGGGCACAGTTCTCAGAGGATGGAGTAAATGGATGTAGTCAACAGGAGGCAAATGGTGCTTTTGCTGCACCAGGCAAAGATCAGGAATGCATCTGCCCTGACCTCTGCAAGCTAAAGGACACCAACAGCCTAGGAATGGCCTGGATATGCACTGCCATGGTCCCAGCCCCTTCCTTCTCTCCACATGTTCCCTGGAACAACTCCCTCTTTTCCTAAGGGAAGCTACCTTGTTGAAAGTGCCTTCTTCTGAGAGCTAGGACAATGAAAATCACTCACAGGTCTTGCTGGAAGTAGTCCTAAAATGGGGACTCAGCCATTCTGGAGCACAGATGGGGTCAGGTCAGGTTTTTCCCTACAAACAGGAGAAGCCATGTGGTTTTCGTATAATTTGGAACGTTTTCTTACAGAATGAAGATTGATTAGATGCCTGGAGTTCCCCAGAAACAATGTTGATAGTGTTAGCAGCCTGCAGACCACAAGAACCCATTCATAAAAAAAAAAATAAAAAATTCCTCATTTTAATTTTTTTTTTTTAAAACTTTATGTTCTCAGAAAAAGAAGCTTATTGGGTAACTATCAGAGTTCCTCTTTCATCACCTTGTCATAAATCCCACAGGCTCTGAATTCCTTTAACAATCTCCCAGTTAAATTGTGACCTGCCTATTCTAATAAATAAACTTTTTTTTTTCTTTTTTTTCCCCCAAAAAAGTTGGAAACAGCCAAGAAGTTGCTCCCCCTTGCCCTTGCTTTGAGTTCTGCTAACTGAGACATCAAAGCAGATGGAAAATCAAGGTTGTGCCTGTACAATCCCTGGGCATTAACCTCTCTCTCGAGACCATTTTCAAACAGGGCAATTAACTTTTGCCAACAGAAATCCCCTTCTGAAGTTTCAGCTACACATTATATTCTTCTATCACTATTTCAGTGAGTGATAAAACAGCTGCTGGCTTTACCCTTGAGGTGGCTGTACCCTGGGAGCAGGTTGTGGGTTCCTGGGTGTATTTCACATAAACTCTGACATCCCAGCCCAGTTCCAAACCAAAGCCATGTTATCACTGTGAGGAGTGAAACCCCTCCAGCCCCTCTGCACCCAAAGGCTTTTCCTTCTCCACAAGAGCTCTGACAGGTAAATCTGATACTGTGAGCTGTGAAAGACACTCTAGAAGCAGGTCGGAAATGTTACTGCTATAAAGGGGGAACTAATGAAGAAACTGCTGAAAATTCATAGACCATAAGGGTGCAATTGAAAAATAACCCTGTGGCAGACAGAAAGCAGTGTCACCTTAACTCCACTGCATTTTGCTCCTGTTGGAGACCTGCAGGGTTAAACATTTGTGCTACTGCTTTTATGCAAGGATGCCAAGATCCCAGCCCAGGTCACCAGCTCAGCCCTCCAGGCCTTGCTACCTCTTCACATCAGCTGCTGGGCTGCCACATCTCCATAGCTCCTGTCCCCTGGGCCAGTTAAATCCCCTACAACCAGCATCCTACTCTTCTAGAATGGCAACATACCCTGAGGCATCCAGGCAAGAATGGTCTCAGCAGCCGCTGTAGTTGCTCTGACCAAAGTGAGGCTCTGGGTGATCCCTGGGGGCTCAGAAAAGGGATGGGAAGAGCTGCACTGTAGGTTTAGGTGCCTCCCTCGCTGGGACCTGCAGTGGGGAGAAAGAGGAGAGCAGGTCCACAGGTTTTGGAGGGGAGAGAAGGGTGCAGCTTCAGCTGGGAAAGACTATTGTGTATTTTCTCCATGATGCCAAACATGACAGGGAAACAATTACAAGGGTTCCCTGCCCCAAGGCAGAAACAGATGGGCCATGGTGGAGAGAAGAAAGAAGGGAAGGGATGAATGACCTCCCTTCCTTTGTACTGTCTGTTGTGACAGGTAGCCACAGGAGCACCCCTCCCCATTATTCCCCCAACATGAATTATGCAGCTGCTCCACAGATTTACTCAGATTATTTAAATATTGCAAAAAAAAAAACCCACAGGAATAGCTGAATGATGGCTATACTGTACTCTGCATTTGCCCCATCCTAAACACAAACTTCCACCATGGAGCAATGTCTAACTCATCCTGAGACCCATGGATATAAATATTTCACTTACACTCCAAGAAAAGATAGTGCCAGGGGCCTCCCAGGGGCCACAAAGGGTTTGCAGCATTTTTGTAGCTGGTTGCACAGGGTGTGGACATATGTTTATATGCATACCCATGTTATACAGAGCAAACAGGATGCATAAATTAATGTTGCCCCTGGGCAAGAACAGATCAGATGGTGCTTGTTTTCTCCCTAATTTGCTGGCATAGTTGTTCTGCTGGTGAATAACCCCAGCGAAGCCCCCTGGCACATTTTCACTCATATTTAGCTCAGGTCTCTGAACACTCTGAACATTCAGGAGAGAGACTGAAATGGGAACAGGCTTCAATGAAAAGTTGGCCCCTAACACACACATTTAACTGCTCTATGCACAGAACACATGATTGTGCTTAGGACAATATGCTGCTCCCAAAAAGGCTTTGTGGGTTTCCTTGTAGAGGGGATTGTGGCAAAGCACCACAGAGAGACACAGCTCATAAGCCCCATTTCTCCACAGCTTCTCTCTCCCCCTGTCAGGTGGGACAGTCCCACTGAGGCAGATGCAAAATACAGCCTTAGAAATAACTGCTTGTAACCTGTCCCTGCTTTAGAGCACCTGAGTTGAACACTGTAGATTCAGAAAATATCAGTGGTAAAGGGCAGAGGTCCTGATTCAGCCAAGCACATTTGGCATGTGCTTCAGCTCCTCAGTGATGGGGTACCAGTGTGTGGTGTTCCCTGCAGTGTGTGGCAGCATGAGCATCTCACACCCTGGATCCTACTTTCAGAATTAGCCTGTTTGTCCAATGGATTATTAGAAATGACCCCCACTTCTGTCAGGAGGAGTCCCTCAGAATCACACACTGGCAGGACCCTATTTCTTCTGGTTCTCCATCTCAGGTATTGGGGAGTTAGTTCACCTTCAACCTACAGTGACCTGCACCTACTGTCTGAGTCTCCAAGTCCTGGAGAAGGAGCTGAGCCATCAAACTCATCTTGGGAGTCACAGACGAGCATCAGAGTTTCTCTCCAAAGCTTCCTGGCAAGCTCTGACTTGGAGGAGAGGGAGAGAAAGGAGAATTTGAAAACACCCTTTCCCCTTTCAGAGAAGTGTGCTGGAAATCAGTCTGCCTGCCAGCTCTTGTGGTGTAGTTGCCAGGCAGTAGTACTGTTTGCAGGCCAGGATCAACAAACTCCACATTTGTATTCTCACCAGGGCTAGCATTATTATTATTGCCACAACTTCACACCCTTAAACAGGGACTGCCACAGCTGGGAGACCTGCCTTGGGAATTGGGACAATCTCAGCAAACAGTTGATGAAGGACCCACAGGAAAGAGTGGCTGCAATAAACCTCATGGATAAGGCAAACTCCTTCTTGTTGTGGGTAGAAATTAAAATACCAAATAAAAAGCCAGCTGAAGATGGAGCCCTTTGGATGGACTGCCTGGTGGCTCGACCACAGTCAACAACATTACTCCAGCAGGATGCTGGCACTGGCACAGTGGGAATCAGGACTGGCAGACACCACCATCTACCAGCATAAACCAGCCCACTGCCACCTGACCAAGGGCCACTAAGTATCTCTGTCTCTCCTCATCACCTTGTCTCTCTTCCTCTGCCTTGGTATCCTGATGTGGTACAACCTGTCAAAGATTCATTAGACCATGACATTAGTATAAATTTGTCTGCACCTACTACATCTAGAGCACCAAATGCACATCATGCAAATGACAATTATTGTTTGGTTTGAATCTAAACAATGTTGCAGGAAACATGGCCACTCATACAGCCTTAGCAACAGCAGGTGACCAGTTACTTGTATTTGGCCAACAATTCATCAGCCAAAAAGCAGTAACAGACACAATGGAACTCTTGTGGCCGTAGAAGTAATACTGAGATGCTGGAAACACTTTGCTTTTTCCACACACAGCTCTGACTCAGCTCATTGCAGACAGTTGGAGCAGACTCCACAGGAAGGGTTTAGGCCTGGTAATTACAGCAGGAGAGTCACTGTCAGTATTTGCAGAGGAATCCCTTCACAGTGCATGCAATGGGCAGGGTGAATGAGAGGATAACAGTTAATTGTGACTCTTGATTCCTGTGAACCTCTCAGAATGTGGACAGAATGGAAACAAGGAAAAGTGCAAATTTTTCTTCTCTTTTGGGACAGCACCTTTTGCTGGCCCCCCAAAATACTGTTGCAGACAAACTACATCATGGAGGGCCTCTTAAATTCCTAGGAGTGAGGATGACAGTGTTACACAATCCAGGAGCTATTACTGCTGAAAGCTTCTCAAAGAGAAAACAAGATCATCTCTTGAGACAACACCTTCCATCTGAACTTTCTGAGGTTGATGCTTCGCAGGGATATTCTTCATAAGGAGTTTAACACTGAACTCATAGAGCACTATCTTCCCCCTCCTATATTCAACAAGCAGCTAAAGATACTCTGGCCACAGAGATGGCCAACTCACCTCATCACCTTCTCTCTGACAAGCTCATGCCTACGTACCATCATGGTCGCTGAAAAGCTGCGGATGGCTCCAAATCAGGATTTCTTTTTACATTTCCAGCCTGTGTATGCTCCTGCCAAAAGAGCCTGGTCCAAAGTTTATTCAAGTCCACGATAAAAACGTCTAATGGTGTGAATGACCTTTGGATCAGCTCCAAAGACTGTGCACTGATATTAGCACTGGGGCTGGCTGGGGATTCCCTTTGGGAAGGCTGCCCAGTAAAGAGGCGGTTTTCACAAAATTGAAATTTTCAGGGAGAAAAACATCCTGATTTTGAACCCTCTTTCCTTTCAGAATAAAGAAATAAAAATACACTTCTTTTTTTTTTTTTTTTCAATTTAGAAAAAGTCAAGAAGCAGTATTTTCTTCAGGGACAGTTGGAACAAAATCAGAAAACTGTGTTTTGGTTTGAATGTGTTCAATAAACCATTAAAACCTCATTTCCCTATAAGTACACTGCCTCAGTGGGGCTGTGGTTTACGTGTCTCATCTTTCCTGCAGGCTGTTTCCTAGAGGACTACATCTGCTGTGATGCAGAGTGATGCAGAGTGGACTCTGTGAGACATGATAGCAGCTATGCACTGTCCCTGAAAAATATGGGTATTAAGTTTCTGGATGAGAGCTGCCAGGAGGAAATACAATTCAAGGCTGATGTTCAGGGTTGAACAGAGCTGAAGCAAAGCTTTTGGGTTAATTGAGCAAACTGAAGCGAGGCATGTCCATTTGGAGCATGCCAAAACATTTAGTGTTGATCAAAAAATGTCAGTAAAACTTAATTCCCTTTGCAAACTGAGACGTTTTGAAATTTTACACCATGAAAAATCTGGAAACAACAGTGTTTCTTCACAGAAGAGAGAAACAAAGACTTAAAGGGAGCAAACCTCCCTTTCACAGCAGTGCGATTAGTAAGAAAGCAAGAAAGGTGAGGAAGAAAGGAGATGTGTGAAGCTTACTGCTCTGTAGATGAAAAACCCTGCAGAAATGGGCAGGGAACATCCACCCTCTCTCAGCAGCTGCCTGCCTCCTATTTCCCAGATTCTTTCCCAGGGTAACAGACTGGAGAGATTAGAAAAAATGCCATCTGATGAGAGTTTTGAGTAACTGCTTCCCTGGATGCCCCAGCTCACTATGGCAAGAATATATCTCTAGGGCTACATAGGATCTCTCAGATCTAATTTGACCTTCATTGCACCATTGTCTTCCCTGCAGTTATTCATGTTTCAACTAAGGGAAGCCAGAATTCATTCCTCACTTACTCGCCACCCAGTTGAGAGGCAGTGTGAAAGTAAAATGCCATGTGGAGCAAGCACTGGGAAAATCACCTTTTGATCTCATTGAAGGTGGTCCTCAAACCAGGTCATGCTTGAGAGAACTGGCAGGGAGAATGAGGAGAGGCTGGGCTGCAGCTGTCTGTGTTGGAGCAGTCTCCAGTGCAGAAGAATATTTGCCTTTCTCTTGCTGCCAATTTCGGAGTCTTTATAAATACCACACCTAAATAAAATGGAATAAAATAAATGATCCTCTTCAGGCACCTCACACCCTTCCATCAGCCTCCCTAAGAACATCTCAACATCCAAGGGCTGTAAGGATGCATGGGGGATGGAATGATTGTTAAAAATAACCAGTCTAGGGAGGAAAACAATTTATGCTGGTTCTGGAGTAAGGATGAGGTTCCATTTCCTTCTGACATTCAGGTGAACAATGTAATCCCAGAGACTGCTGTGCACTCATCAGTGATTTCTGCAGCACAGTTTGTAACCTGCAGCCACACAGATAGAATCAGGACACAGGGTAGGGGAGCAGCCAGCCCCCAACCTGTCACTTGCCCAGTGACAATACTTCACAAGCATCCCATCCTATCCTCACCAGTTAAGTCTGTCCCTCAGTGTGCAAGGTTCTCTTTTGCCAAGAAGCACAAAAACTTAATTTGCTAACTATCTGGCAAGATGCCTTTGTCCTGTGAATGCTCTTGGGCCCCAGCACAGATCGAGGGCTATTCCCTGGGGGTCTTATGCTCACAGACAGATATTCACCAATTCCCAGTGGGTAATAAGATCTCTAGATATTTAGCCACCTTTTCTGAAGAAGCTGCTGGACCAGAGATGAGGTGGAAGGAAGGTGCAGCACTGATTAGCTCTCAATCAAACGTGGTTCAAAACACAGCTCTTGGGAGAGGATAATGCCATTCACCTCTGAGCTGGACCATGCCATCTGCAGATGTCAGCTCTGCAATACACACTAGAGTGTGGCATTTACAGTGCCCTTTTATTATTTCTATTATTATTGTTATTATTTTCCTTTTTACCTGAGGACTGAATGTTGGGGGCCTGTGGCGGGAGAGGCCTGTACATCTGGAAAGCGTCAGATTTAACGCCCAAAGTCATCAGCCCAGGTCAGCTAAAAGTACATGTTTGCTTCCAGCAGCAGCTGTGCAAACTCCTGTTGCCTCGGTTGTGCAGGGCTTATGTAAAGATTCCTCAAAGACAGTGCCCTCTTTGTGAGCCCATAGCTCTGCTGATCCCTGGCAATTCCAACCCCAGTTTCAAAAGAAACGGGCCTAAAATGGCACTCCCACCGCAAACAGATGTATTTCAGCCTCTGTCTAAGGCAGCATTCATTTAATCATGAAAAGGAAAACATCATAATTTAGGGTCACACGTCTCCTGCCTGTCAGTCAGGCACTGCCAGCTATTTTTACAGCATCCCAGGGTGTTGTGGCAGTCTAGAGAACAAGTGACACACCTTTCCAAAGGCTGTTCAGAATGATACCACTCAGTGAGAAGCTCTGAGCTCCAAGATTTGGGTTTGTCCCTGATTTTCTTTTTTTTAATTTTTTTTATTTTCCTCAGCAGGCTTGAAATAAAATATCTATGTGTATTGCACATTAATTTTTTTCTGTTGTTCATTGATTTGTTTGCTTCCCATTGCTTCATTGATTTGCCCTGCCCATTGCAAAATCTATATTGCAAGTTCAATGTTTGACTGTTCCTCGTGGTGCTGAGGCATGGGGGTGGACCAGCTGTACCATGAGAACAAGCTCTCTCACACCAGTGGCCAACAGCTGAACAAAACTATACATATTGTAAGAGACTCTCCAATCTAACTCCCTGACTTCAGTAGCTTTCAGTTGTTTCTGTTTTGTGTTGTGATTGAATTTGGCCAACGTATTTCACTTAAACACAGTGATAATTGTAAACAATCCAGTAAAATTACTGGGCATCTGAAAGAGGCACAGAGATCATACAGAAAACAATCCCAAGCATCTCTGCCTCATAGTCAAATATTATATCTGCAGTGCAAACAAAACACCTCCATATTTACAGTTTGGTGGGAGTTTTGATCATGTAATAGCTTTAGGGTTCAAACCACTGCTCATTAAAGTCACCAAGAGTCTTTGCATTGACTTTAATAAGCTCTGAGTCAAGATGGCAATATACAGCAATTTACTAAGGATTGAAAGTAGAAAAAACCATTCCAACTCTGGCAAAGCTTTTACCTTGGTCTTTTTGAAAGCTGAATGCCTGAAGGGCCCATGCTTCTCTTGCTGTGCAGTTTCAGCCTCCACGGGTAAGGAGCCCTGCTGAGTCCCTCCTGACAGTGCCAGAGTTCCTCCTGCTGAAAAGTCCATCACCAGATTTCATTACAATAATTGTACAGCAGTTAATACTACATAGTGGAGAAAGTGGCCAGGAAAACGCAAGGGAGCAAAATCCAGATGATCAATCATCCTATTTTTTTCACTGTCACTGTCTTTATGGGGGTAGTTTCCATCAGAAATATACACCTAATCAGTGCCCAGTTTCCTTGTTTTTTCAACATCATTTCTATGGCTGCTAGTTACTATGCCATGGTGATTTAAAACTGAAAACTACTGTGACCTGAACCAAAAGATAGATTAACTTATCTGCTTTAACAAGGAGTTGCTTGAAGTCTTGTAGGAAATACTGTATGAACTTACATTTCATATGACCAGTAATTGCTTTTCCTGTTATTTTTCTATAAAATAAATACAAAAGGGAATGGGAGCTATGTGCATAATGGGGACTGGGTTGTAGCTCTTTAAATCTGTAGCTCACCAATTGAAGGTAATTTAGCTGATGACTCCAATGGTCTTGGCCCAGCTCTCAGGGGATGAGTGACCAGAGTTGGCCATCCACCAATGACCTCTAACAGCAGATTTACTGAGTTCCAGAACCTATGGCCTGGTAGCCTTCAAGGTGGCTCAATTCTCAGCTCCCATTCTTTCATTAGGACAGATGCTGAGATCACGATGCAATTGGCTTTCAGTGAGATATTAACTTAGACATGGGAACCCAAGACTTTTAACTTGAAAAGGTGAATTCTGACTGTTTTGTTGTGGCTTTTTTTTTTTTTTTTTCCATTCTGGACTCAGCAGTGATGCAGCTCCCTTACAGTGAACTTAAGCTGACTAAAATTGCTTTTCTTGGTTTCCTTCCACAAGTGACAGGTTGACAGCTACTGCTCTTGAAAGAAGATGGCCTTCCAATCCTCAGGTCACCATATGGTGTACAAATAATCTTTTTCATGTCATACCTGATTTAGAGCTGTAGGAAATGGAGCTAAGAGACCAGTGAATCCATCTCATTGTCCACTGTGTATGTCATGCCCTGTTTTCAACATACCATATCTCAACAGGCAATTTGAGAGCTGTGGTTGTCCTTCCAAGCTTTATAAATGTGCCAAATGGGGTGGATACCTGGAGAAAAATAGAATTAAGATAGAACTAACAAGTAGAACCTGTTAGCATTAGCAGGAAACCATGCTGTAAATGTTTGTTATCCCAGAGTTGCATAGAACAGAGTCCACTTCCAGCTGGGCTGTTTGGGGATAGCCATGAGTGTGAGTCTGGAGCCTGTCTGGGACTCACTCTTCTCAGCCTGAATACAGATGCTGCAAGCACTGCTGGTTGTCATCCATGACATGGGGGGCAAGAACTACACAAGAGATACTTTCCCTCCTTTCTTCCTAGGATAGCGCTTCAACCACATGAAAAAAGCAAGACAAGACTCTTGTTTGGATCTGAGAGAGATCACCCACCCTCCAGGTGGGGTGTTAATCCAGCCCTGCACTCACTTTTTTGCAATAAACTTCACAATACCCTTACAGCTTTAATAACGTGAGGTGCACGTACAGATAATCTCCGAATGCTTTTACTTGCACCATAAAACAAGGCACCAGCCTTATTCCCACTCTGTAGTTGGGCCCAGAGGCAAGGTGGACTTAAGCCAAGAGGGGTCTGGTTCTCTGGAATGTCCTGCTGCTGCCTCCCAAACAGGCAACCCATCTGGGCTCTGCTAATACCGGGCAAAGTTTTAGTTCTTTGGTTTTTGATGCCTTATCCAAATCCCACCGCAGTCTCTCCACACACCAGTTTGGTGTGAGAACAGGCCCATTGGGGTTGCAGAGCATTCCCTGCAAGCGGGCAGAAGGGCCATGTAGAAATCAAATCCACATGACTGCATTTACAGGCAACCAAAGAGAGGGTTGCTCTTCCAAGAAAAACTTTTCCATGTAAAAGAATTCTTAATCTCCCCTTTGACTGTCATTGTTGAAATGATGGCTTCGCAGGCTTGAAATTTAAGACCCTATCGGCGTCTCTTCTGTTCGCCGTGATTTATGAATGGTTTCGCTGTTGATTATCCTCCAAGATTACAGCACAGCAGCCCTGACAGACAAGCAGAGGAAATTTCAGGGGATAACGTGCAGGTCCTTCTCCAGGGCAGGGAGGTGTGTTTTGACTCAAGTATTTAACAGTATCAGCAAATGCCAACTGGACTCGATGGGTAATCGAATACTCCGCGTGTAGCGCTCTACTCAGAGGCAAGCAGAGTCAGCAGAAGTCTCTATGATGGTTTCTCTGTCCTTCAGATCCTCTGCTCATGCTGGAAGACAGCATTCAGTTGTTTGTTTGGTTTCTTTTTTTTTCCCTGTGGCACAAAGTGTACAAACTCCGGTCAAATGTGAGAAGGCAACTTTTGCACAAAACCCTATGGATGTTCTTCAAAGATCACTTTTTACTATCGCTGCAAAGCCTTCTCTCTTGTCTGAGAGTTGCACAGTCTTTATTTCAAGCCTAGGATATTCAAAGGAAATCTGCTTCCTTTGATGTGTTGCCAAGAACAGGCACTCCTGACCCCAGAAAAGGAGATTTTGTGGCTTTCATTCCCATTTCCTGCTAGACAGCTTGTTCCAAGTCACTGTGAGGAGGGACTGTTTATCTGGTGAGGGTAACGGGGCCAGGGCAGGTGTAGTCATGGCTTGAGGGAGCTGCATAACATTCCAGTTGCTCCCACGGTGCAGGACTGACACAGAGCTAACAGGAGACAGGAACACACTACAAGCCCTTGCTGTGACTTGGCAAAGCCATACCTGAGGATGATGCAAGGAGACCAGGTATCTCCTGAGAGAAGCTCTCTCAACCTGTTTTGGTTTGTTTCCTTCTGGGCTGTGGCCTTCACTAAACCAGAGAGCCAAGACTCAAAAGTCCAGGTTGGAAAAACTTCTGATGTGGGGACTGCCTAAAAACAGATGAGTAGACCTCTCAGGAGGTGATTTTATCTCTTGATACATGGCCTTTGCTTTTCAAGCAGAAAGTTTCCTTTGATTTGATCTCTCCCATGCTGCCCTGCTAAATGAATCATTATCAGCATTTGGTTCCAGGTCCAAAACTATGGCTGTGCTGCCTGCTGGCACCACCTGGATGTGTGCAGTGACCAGTGGTGTGCCAGCCACGTCATTTGGGGCTGAGATGAACAACTACACGAGGTGCCAGGCAAAGAGGATCCTGGCCTAACATACCCAGGTCCTGCTCTGTGGCCATATTCCCCTCAGTGATGCTGCTGATTTGCTGCCTTTTGCCACTGTTGCCAGGAGTACACTGCAGAGAGCCAAGGCTGCACCTCTGAGCAGGGAGCCAAAGAGCACAGTCACATTCCGAGCCTTTCTTACTGGGCCCAGTTATGCTGTGGGTGTTCTGAAGGATCAGGTTTGACACTGAACCAGTGTGGACATTCCTAGCATTCTTCCCATTTTGCCACCCAGCCCGCTTCAGAAAAAGTCCTGCTGTAGGTGTTTGTATCCTGTCTCGTTCTTCCCTCACTGCATTTGTCTTTCAAGCCTGGCAGCAGTGGAAGGAAACTTAGCACGTGATGCTGACATTCTGCTATGTCTGTGGGATGGCAGATTCCTAAAGTACTCAAATCTAGCTAAGGGAATAGCCAGGAAAACAAGAGGCAGAGGACTTGTCAGATCATGGAGAGGTTTGAATCCCAGTGGATTCAAGGAGGGATAGAGGCTTTTATCCAGAAGCAGGGCTGCTCACACCAGGGAGTCTGTCTGGGTTCCTGCCCCCACTGCCCACACAGTCCCTCTCTCATGACTTCACACCTGTGCCATATAATTTTGTGAATTTTGATCCAGCTTTTGTGATATAACTCACTAGTGGGATATTAATGGCTATAAAGGGCTCCTAGTTGTTACACAAGAGCCCAGACAGAAGCTGAGATTGGTTTGAAAAGCTCCACCTCAGACATCTGAATGGAGCTCAGTAAGCCAGGATGCAGATCACACTGAGTCCCTGCTGTGACACAGTTACCTGAGAAGAACTGTCCATGCCATGTGTGGTACCATCAGCCTGGCACACAGCAGATCTCTGGTCCTGAGCTCCTAGCAAAGCACAGGGATTTTTCTTCAAAACCATTTCTTTACCCATTTCAGGACTGGACCTGGGTGTTGTGTTTTATAACAGACCAATGAAAAAAAAAAAAAAAGTCAGAGAAACTTTGAGAAATGTTTGTGATTCATAAAGCCAGAATGTCAGAATTACACCTATGCCTGAGAGTGAATCTTAACAGATACAGTCCTGCTGTAATTTTCTCTAATTTTCTGATACTTGACTATTTATTGTAGTTTCACACTCAAATTTCCAGCTAGGCAGAATTACTCCTTCAGGGCTAGTGCTGGTAGTGGGAGAGGCTGACCACAGCCTGGGCCTTCACACACTGCTGCCCTTTTGCCACCATGTTTGCACCTGTTTGGCTACACTCAGCTGCTTCAGAAAACTCCCCTGCACACTTTTCTTTCCTCCTTGCCCCACCATACACATAAGGGCTCAGTTTCCCTGTTTCCAGGCCAAGACACAGGCATGTACCAGTCCCTAGTGATTCCTTCCAGCAAATTAAGAATTGTTGAACTAAGGAGGGTTTCAGTAGAGCAACATTGCTTCAACTGAAAATCCCATGCTTGTTTTTCTCCTTCCAGGCAATACATATGTCCTGTTTCAACAGGTCTAATTCTACTATCCCATACATACATCTGTGTCTGCTCACTGTATTCTTCACTAGGTTTCCATTGAGGCAAATTTTCACTGGCCAAGAGCTCACACAGAATCCACTTTGGCTCCAGGACTTCTGACCAAAGAATGAGTCATTTCCATCACAGCCATCAAGACAGAAGCTGTGATTTCTTGATTTCTTACCTCCTGCCCACCCTGTGCTTTACACAGGAGAGCTTCATCTTGGGTGAGTGAGCAACTCACTACTAACTTTAAACAGAAGAGTAATAACAACAACAACAACAATACCACTGTAATACGGGCACACATGCCCTGCAGAACAGCAACAACAATATTAACAATACCACCATAATATGTGCACCCATATGCCCTGCAGAAAAACAACAACAGCAGCAATAACAATTCTACCATAACCTGTGCCCACATATGCCCTGCAGAACCCAGCAGCAGTTTTGCCTGGTGTAATTGAAGTCAATGCCCCTACAAACCCTTGGGGATGTTCCACAGTGACCAGTGTTTCAACTGTTTAGAGCTCAGTAAACCCTAAACCACAAACACCCCCTTCTATGCTGAACACATATATTGTATTGAAATTTACCTTTAAAAACACACATTATTTAGCTCTGTGAAAATTGGGTTGTCGCTTCACAAAACAAGAATCAGAAAAAACAATCTCCCCCCAGCAGCTCCCCGAGCTAAAATATACCTCTCTAGAGTAAAGGATAGTGCACTTACCCCTCTCCAGTGTGTCTTTGTCCTGCTCCTTTCTTCTCCTTGAAGGAAAGCAGCTCTGAAGACACTCCTTTCCTTTCACATGTGGACTCACCAGTTCAGGAGAGGGGCAGGGGAAGAGGGCTGCAGGGGAACTGCTGGGCTGAATGCCTGGGTTCACAGTGTTAACTGGCCAGAGAATCCTATTACATGATAGGTAGCAAGCCAGGGCCTAATTTATGGAAATTTTGACCTTCAGTCCCCTTTGACATTTTCAGATCAGCCATAGCCTGTGTGAGACATTAGAGCCCTTTACAGTAAGGGGCTCTAAATCAGCCTGTGAGGCTGCTGGAGCCGAGGAGCGGGTCAGAGGTAAGAATTCACTGAGGTTCGTGTGTGGGCTGCTCGGTGCCTGTTTGACATTTATAAATCAGTGACATTCCTCTGCACAGCTCAGTGCATACAGATCGCTTCAGTCACGCTGAGGAGGGCCCCTCATTTCAGTCAAGGGTGGATTTGGGCATCCTTGGCCTTTCCTTTTGACTAGAGCAAGAATACATCAAAACAAATCCAACTTTATTAGCTGGCCAGTTCACCTACCACCATCCAGTGTGACCCGCTCCCTCGGGTGGGTGGAGTGGGGGCCCTTTTAGGATCAGCCCTACCTCCGAGGACTTCTTCAGGGCTTGGTGTGAAAACCTTCATCACGAGGTGCAGTATCATATTTTCATCAGCTGCCACAATAAACGTCATGTTTGTCTTTTGTAGCACTAACACCCATTTTCCTGCCTGCCGGGCCAACAACTCGGACCAAGAGGAGGCGGACAGTTGGATTTCAACATTTTCCCATGGAAATCTACTCACTGCAAAAAAGACTCCACTGGGCTGGGTTGTATGAGTGGGTCTGCCCCAGATTTCTCACAGTCTAGACTCTATGTAGAGAGAAAACATGATGAGAAAAACATAACCGGGGCTGTGGACAAGGTAACGTTAATGTCAGCCAGTTATTGTGCAACACATGCCCATATCAGCTTCAGCAAACCCAACCTGTTTAACCACTGTTTGATCCTCTGTACTCCAAGGGTTGATATGGACCCTCCATTCCCCTCAGCGCGGGCAATGCTCTGGCACAAGCTGCTCCTCTTGGATAATGCTGGCATTTGGGAGGATCTCTCATTACATTTATGGTGGCCTTGAACAAATGGGGATGGGGGGACCAGCTCCTTGGTGGTTGTGGACCAGCAGCTGTGGAGCCAGCTGAAGAGATGTGTTTTGGACTGCACTAAGAAGGAGGTGTAAGGAAGGCCATGAGGGTATGGCTGGCACAGGGGCTTTAAGTGGATGTATATCATTGTATATCCCATGACACTGTCATGGTCACCCGCTGCCTGGGTAACGCCACCCTTGGCCACCTCAAAGCTCAGAGGGACAATGGCTCTTGGGCTTTTCCCTCATGCCTTGACACCGAGGGAAAAAGCTGCTGTAGGGTGCATAGGGACGAAGAGGCACAAAACTCAAAACAGAGGGTAAAGTCAGGTAGAAGTGAGAGAAAATTCGGGCAGAAGTGAGGGAAATTGGCAGAGGGGAACGGCAGCTCCGAGATGGCGGGGTGGTGGGTGGGGAGAACCTTCTCCCGAAAGCCGCGGGTACCGCCGTGTGCGGGGGTTGCCTCAGGTCTCTTCGGGGAGCTACGCACGGGGTGCAATGTGGGGGGAGAGGCAACAGGGCAGGCGGGCGGTGCCAAACGCGCTCCCTGCCTGGGAAGCGCCTGAAAATGTGCGGCCAGGGCAGAGCTGGGGGGCCGGGGGAAGGGGAGGGCGCTCCCCGGTTCCCCTCCCACCCTCTTCGGATAAATGGGCCGCCGGGAGGCGGCGGGCGGGCGGACGGCGGCAGTCTGTAGACGAGCGCAGCCCGCCCGGTCCCGTCCCCTTCCCCGTCCCCCGCCGCGCCCAGCGCTCCCTGCCGGCGGGGCCGCCCCGGCCTCCGCCGCATGTAAACGGCCGCATCTGCCCCTGCGGGGCTGGGGCGGGGTGCTCGGTCTTTCCCTCCCTTCTCCGGGGGCCGCCTGACGGGCGGGGGGGCGGCCGGGCTGGGCAGGACGCGGGGCCCGGGTGGAGGGAAAGCGGCCGGGGTAGCCCGGTCCGGACGATGCTGGCTCTCCCCGCCCGCAGCAGGCTCAGCCCGGGCTCCGGCAGGCTGGTGGCGGCGATCGGGACTCAGGGGGGGCCCCCCGAATTCCTTTCCCCTTCCCTCCCTCCGCGGCGGGCGGCGCTGGAGGATTTTCTCCCGCTGCCGCCCCCTCGCTGCCCCCCAGACATGGTAGGTCACCTACAGCTGCAAGGGATGGACGAGAGCCTGAAGGAGAAGAGCCGGGAAGGCTTGTTGGACAGCCCGGACTCGGGACTGCCCCCCAGCCCCAGCCCCCCTTTCTACGCACTCTCGCCCGGTGAGGGCCGAGCGGGGGGCAGCGGCGGTGCGGACCCCTCGGTCCCGGGGCACCGGCGAGAGGCCAAGGACGGCAAAGTGGTAAGACCCAAACAGCGGGCGCTGGGATCTGTCCTCTCCGGGCCCTGGGAGGGGGAGAAACGCTGGGCGAGACCTGGAGCGGGGGACAGCGAGGAAGGGGCCTGTGCCCGCTGCGGGGGTACCCGGGCTGTGCCGGACGAGGGCACTCCCGGGCTGCTTGTGCCCCGTGGCGGCCGCAGCCCGCCGGTGGCACCACTGCTGGTGTGTCCAGGCGAGGGGATGGATGGCCCAGTGCTGGCCAGGGGTTTCCTGAGACGCTTGCACAAGTGTTGGTGTTCGGCTGGGTAAAACTCGACTAAGGACGTGGGAGGGAAACCCAGGGCTGACCCAGGCTCCCCTGCCTACCTTAACAACAGACAAGTGTGGTTGCTTCTCAGTGACACTGTCCTGCCTGGTAGACACAGGTTGGAGCTGCATCCGTCTGGACCGAGGCAGAGGAGTCCCAACTCCCAGCCGTCCTTACGCTCGGCATCCCGCACTGGTCTTGTCGGGAGTGTGAAGCCACGTTTGCGGGAGCCCCGGCTGGAAGAAAGACAAGAACTGTCCGTTAGCTTGGGGCAGGGTACGGGTGTCTGTCCAGAGGTTGGGATGGAGACAGGCTGGGGAAGGTTGTGTGCCACTGCCCTTCACTGGGGTTCTGTGGCACGAGTCTGTGTGAAAGGTTTGTGCACCACATGGCCAAGTGGAGATTTTGATTAGCCTGACACAGTGCCAGCTAAGTGCTTAGCTGGGGAGTAGGATTTGGTAGGTTATGACTATTCTGCTTTATTTTGTTTGTTTCTGTCCCTTAGCTATAAAAACGGTTTTTATAATACAGGGTTTAGAGCATAAGGAATGGTGGGGGAATTTTTTTAAAGGATGATGAAAGTTCTTCCCCAGGGATCTTTCAAAAATTTTTTAAATATATATAAAAGACATTTGTAGGTGTATTCAACTTAGTTAAATGTCTTCTATATGGAATAAAACTGTGGCACAAATCTTTCCAGGGGAAAAATTTGTCTACTTATGCATTAGGGACAATTCAAATACTTCTTCCTGGTAGAGACATTTTGCAATGACTTCTCACACCCTCATTTACCTTCTCAAGTTCTAAGGCTATTTTAGCATATTACTGAAAACAGCCTTTTACTCCTGAACATGCCAAAACCTTCCCCATGAACAATGACTCCTTCTCACCAGACTCTGATGGGTAGGGTGTGAGCTGCTAATTATGAAAATCAAATCTCACACCCGCTAATGCTGCGGTTCCAAATATGGAGCCTCACCTGCAGATGCCTGGGCATGTGTGCCATCTTGATGGGACTGTTTATGTACACAAAGAGTTACCTGCACACCTCTGATTTGGCAGGATCAAGCTGTTGCTCTCTATTTGTAAAATAAAATAAGGGAGGAGGATGAATGAAGGCTTGCTGGACCAGAAAGCAGCTGGGGTGGAGGTGTCTGCAAAGCTCTGTAATGGGGACTTGACAGCCTCCATGCCAGGAATATGACAGTTGGCCACCACTCCTCCCAAGAAAGCCCTTAGATAACAGAGATGAAAGAGCATGAAAAAAAACCACCAGCTCTTGGGCTATTAGGACTGAGGGTTTTAGTGCTTGACTCCTACAGGGGGGGAAAAAAGAAGAAGAAAAAAAGTTATTCCTGTTATCCGTGTAAGGCAAAGTTATGTTTTCCAGTTATTGTTGATCAAAAATGAACATTTTACACATTTCAGAGGAACTTACACTGTAGGTATTTCTGTGTTGTTGCATGAGTATTCTGGGCTCCTGCTGTTAAGAGTATGGGTTCCACACATTGTGGATATGTCCAGACTTAGCAGGTACAGAAGGTTGCACAGATCCTACCACTGAAACCAGTTTATGTTACCTGGAATGGTGCAGGACCGTGCTCTTTAATTCTGTTTGGTACACTATGAAGTAATGAGGTAAATAGGAACTTTTCACTCTATGTGACTGTACAAGAGCTTCACTTCACATTTCCACCCTGCACATACTGTCCCTGCAGCTGTTATTAAGAAAGCAGGAAAAAGTACATGGAGAATTGCTTGCTTCATACTTCTAAATTTCACTGTCTAATTAACTTTAATCTTGCTGTTTAACAAGAACTCACAGATCTCTGAGCAATTATGCAATCCATGAATGTGCTTCTGTTTAACTCTACTCCTCTGCTGTTCACCAGAGCATGCAGCATTGGCAAACCAGTCACTGTGGCTCTGCACACCAAGGCAGGTCTTCTCTAATCACCTCCTAGATTAGTGTTTGTTTGGCTTCTAGAGGTGACAGAGCAGGGATGCAGCCTGCACCCCCTGTCCAATACTGTACCATCATAGATCAGCTCAGTCACTAACAACCAACATTCTCCTCTGGAAGGTTACAAGAAATTGCTGTCAGGTGAAGAAAACAACATTCCATGTCTCTGGGAAGCATTTCATACTGTCCCTTGCTGCAGACCTAGCAAAACCACCAGGCTGAACCCATTTGTGTTCTTTTGCAGTCAGCTATTTTTGCTCCAGCTTCACAAACAGGCTGAAGAATATTTCTGCTCTAGGACAGCTCTTCTCACAGGGACTAAAATGGGTTTGCGTGCCTCTTATCGAAGACTTTCCCGGGTGTAAAATCTTTGTGTTATTAGCTGTGACTCTGAAAAAAGTAAACTCTCTTCTCTTTAATAAGCACAACTTTGTTTCAAAGACAATGCACCATTTATTCAGATTTAACCAGCCAATTTGGCTACAGCTTTGGGATCCAAGAAAATATGAAAGGCAATTTAGGGCCAGAGTCATAAATACCACAAGTTCAACACCATTTAGGGACTTCTTTTTTTTTTTTTTGCATTTTACTTGCAGTGCAGGAGTGAATTACTTTAGTTCTTCAAATAAAGCCTGTGTAGGGAATTTGTCAATTGCTTTGTGCTTAAGTGCAAATATCCTAATGAAAACAGAAGGTGACTACTTAGTTCTGCCTTTTAAATCCAAAACATTATTTAATTGATTCTTAGGACTTGGATGACAGAATTCTCTAGCTCTTGTGTGCAATGCTGGGCCAAAAGGAACATAAATACACCAAAACCTATTTCTAATAATAATGCACAAAGACGCAATTGCTGGATGGGTAGAGAATGAAATGACATCAAAATACCCAGATCTGGGCAGAGTTTTCCCTGTTGTTGTGGCTGTGGGTTATAGTTTTGAGCTGGAAAAACTGCTTTTGGGTTGTGCTGAAATAAGTGCTTTGCATTCAGTAGCTTAGCTCCTAATGGAAATGAGGGGAGACTGGGATCATGGCCATTGACAGAACTATCAGTCATGCCTTGAAGCAGCAGACTTCTTGTGCTTTCCCAACACTGTTCCCACTGCAGTGAGTTCCTTTTTGTTTGAAAGATTCAAATATTGGTGCATTCAGCCTGCCTCACTTGGCACTGGCTTCTGTATGACTGCATGCCAGTGGGTCAGCTGTCAGGTGAATGCCCCCACACAGGGAATTTCTACTTACATTCAGGAGCTGAGGTGGACAACAGCACAGTGCCAGAATCTGTCTCATGTGGTGGGAGGAGATTGCAGCTTCATCTGAAGTAGAGAGGAGGAGGAGACCTTGCCCCTTGGCAGTGACTTCACAGGCATGGTCCCAGCAACGGGGTCCAGGTCAGCATGGGTGCCAATCCAGTTGGATTTATAGCTGATAGTAAAAAACAAAACAAAACCAAAACACCACTTCATGACATGCTGCATTTTGAAGAGCCCTTGGTCATAGTTAGCATTTCACCCTACACTGAAAGTACTCCAGGAAGGGGGACTCTTGTGGGGACTGGGTGGGGAAAATGGCCATCAAAGTGTTCCAGGCAATATGTATCTTCCAGACCCATCAACACCTACACTGAAAGCATGTGTGGGAAAGGCCCAGCACCCCCAACCTGAGCCAGCCTGCACATGAAGCAGGTGACATGACTCTCCAAGCACAGGAGAGTCCCAGCAGCTCTGGGGAAAGCCTGAGGCTTGTGTGGGGAGCAAGGCACAGCATCAGGGCTAGCCTTGGGGGTTGGCCTTTGCAGCCCAGCATCCTGACCTGCTTTTGAACCAATCCCATGTGGTGGGATCCTACAGGAATTCCCCCAGGCAGGGCTTGGTGATTTCTGTTTCATGCCTGTGCCCAGTGCCAGGCAAAGCCTAACCTCACCTGTCCATCTCCTGTCCTGCTGCTCTGACCAGTTCTGACCACACACCCACTCCCTTCTTGGTCCAATGCCAGCAGTGAAGGAGTGGGAATGGCTCTGGGCCTCACCTCACCTGCAGACCAGGACAGATGTCCCTCCTGGGCAGAGCAGGGAAGCAGTCAGAGGGATCTCATCACCTACTCTGAAAAATGTGTCTCTGTCTGGAGTGGTGCCTTCTAGCTGTTTAATCTCCAGTGTGGACAATCAGCAAAGCTGCACAAGTTTCCTACTTGAAATAGAAAGAGGAGATAGGCAGGAAGGATCTAAGGCTTGGAAATAATAAAGGCTTGCTTTCCACCTGAGGTCTGCAGTTACTGTTATCACCTCCAAATATAATCTCATCCGGCTTGACTATAAATTACTCGTAATGGGCAATATGCGAAGATGTTGAGAAAATAAATGGTCTGTTAAGCAAATATTGCTTATCAGCTAAAGTGGAGAATGTAGATGTGTGTCAAATAACTCAGCCAGATCTTTCATTATAGCTGTAAATAACAGCTGAGTAAAGTGACATTTTCATGGACCTGACATGTTAGTGCAGAGGGAAAATGTGGTGAGAGATTTGCGTGTGCCCCGGCTGTCGGGAGCTGGAGATTTGGGAAGCTGCATCCTGTTCATAGCCCTGGTGCTTGGAAATGGTTTCCTCTTCCAAGCCCTAGAGATCTAACACCACTTCTCAGTGCCTTCTACATCATCACCGTGGCAAAAGGAGTTGGGCACTTCTGGTCCTTCTTGCTCTCTGGGGAAAGGGGGTTTGGGGGGTTTATTTATCTCATGTTAATTTCCTCTCCTTTCTGTTGCTTTGCTGCCTGCAGTGGGGAAGGTAAAGAACAGTCAGTATATTTCAGGCCAGTTTCATGGCAATTTTTTCCTCATTGTTTACTGTTTGATAACTCTTCTGTTCTTGTGAGTTCCTGCCAATGACAGGTATCTTAACTGAGCCCACTGACTCTACATAATGATTAGGGCTAAACCTGCATTATTCTACCCCATGTTATTTTTTTGCTGCTGTTCAGATCTCTGCAATCTAAACACCCCCAGGAACCAGTCACTGAGATGATGCTCATGGCAGGTACGAAGCAGTGACACAGAGCTGAGGGATATATGTCTATCCCCCCCATAATGCATATGCCACCATAAAAGAAGCTGTTGGTCAGTTGTAGATTGAATTCCATTCAGCAACCAGTTTTATCTCTGTTTATCTATGTTCTACTTGAAAAGAGCAGAGCTTAGCTGCCCAGGCCATTACATGCCTGAAAGGCATCAGAGTTAAGACAGAGGGAAAAATGCAGCCAAACAAGAAAGCACTTCAACTTTTTAATAATACTGTAACTCTTTGCTGGTGGAAACAGATTATCTACTAGAAAGGAAATAAACATGAAAGCACATTTACTGCTGAACTTTCACCTTGGCTCTGTTTTGAGGCCATAATGTGTGCATGTGGGGCTTACTTTTTTTTCTCTCCAGTATCTTCTCTTTCACCTTTCTCAGCCTTCCTGGACCACCAGACTCCTTCTCTCCCTGCATTGGAGGGTTGTGGTGGCTTTTGCAGAGCTGCATCTCATAAGTAGCAGCACAGCTCCAGTTACTGGGGCAGATCAGTCAGGTCCCAGCTGTATCCTTCCAGCACAGCAACCCTAGGGTTTGTTCTTTGGATAGACAGACCTAGACTGTGGGTAGTTTGTGGACAGCCTGATCTAATGTGGGTTCTCCTCTTCACCATCAGTGACCCCCAGTAGTGTGCAACAAGCTCTGTTCCTTGCAGCCCATCTGGTGTGCAGGGCAATAAAGAAACTCACCTTATTTGTGAAGAGATCACCGAGTGATTGCTAGAAATGAGCCAAGAAGCATGATTTTCTCAGGGGAGCTTAGCAGTCCAGGGTTTTTTCAACCATTCCTGTGCAGAAGGAAAAAGAATTGAGTCAGTTTGTTGTTTTGGTTTTTTTTTTTTGTCAGGCACAACATTTCTGTTTTGTTTTTACCTTAAAGCAGATTGGAAGGAACCAGTGTCAAACTGTTGCCAAAACACCAGCTTTGGAGGTGTGCCAAGCATGTAACATTTCAGCCCCAAAGACAAATCTCTTGGAAAGCTCATATCCCCCATTCCTTGCTTCCCAACTCCAGGTGAGATGTAGGAGCAGGTATTTCAGAACATCATTGCAGTTGCTGCTCTGTAAAACCCGTGCTTGCTGTTCAGTGACCTTTCACTCTGTGCAGGCAATTCCACTGCTTGTTTGATGAGCAGACTGCAGGGTCTTAGCAATGAGCTCTATTTTTAGACTGTGCTTTGTATGTGATTTACATCTTCCAATGCACAGGGTTCCAGGTGACCTCAAGATTTCTGACCTGCAGCAGCTCACAGTAACTGCTCAGGGTAGCTGAGTGTGAATCTCTAATGGTCTCTTGACAGGTGGTAGAAGTCGCTGGCTTTGCCTTGCTGATGTCTGCACTTGTCCCAGCTTTCTAAATTCAAGCCAAGCCTGCAGGTCTGAAAGTGATGCTTGTTTACAGCATATGAAATGCCTTTTGCCATCCTTCCTTGCCCGGAGCCAGGGAAACAATAACCCATGATGGAAGCAGTCTCATCACCACTCCATCCAGAACTAACCCGGAGGAGACTTAACCCAGCTCTCACCAAATTCAGGGGCAGCTTTTTGGCTGTGCTTGCAGTCGTGCCTGGCAGAGCCTCCCTTCCTCCATGCACACTGGTATTGTTTCTACAGCATGTTCTGTCTCCTGTTCCCTGCTGTGGGACTTGTGATGGGAACAGACAGCGTTTGCCTCTGTGCCCTGGCTCTGGCTGAGCGGCACCTCTGGCACACAGCAGCTGTGAAGCTGTTCCCCTGCAGATGCTGGGGGCCAGATGCCCCAGCAACATTCCTGCTGAGCCACAGGAAGGCCCTGGCCTCCTGCATCCTTGTCTCTAGGGATATTCAGAGCACGCTTAGTGTCAGCATATGTTAGCAAGAAGTGTGAAGGTTTCTTTGCCTGGAAGCACTGAAAGGGCTTCTTTAAAACTGCTGCTTTAAAACTGTACTTTAGAGATGCCCTTTCAGAGCTGTTAAGAATCTGGGTTTCTCCTCTGTTAATCTAGCAGAGAAGCTCATGTAGCTTTACTGCTCAGTAGCAGTAAAGAAGATACTCCTGGAGGCACAACTCCCAGTAAGACAACTTTGGGGTGCCTATGTGGCTCTGATCAATGCTTCCCAAGTTTCTTTCTGGTTGTCTGAGTTTGCAGTTGGTTTTGGCAGCATGGTCTGAAAACATCTCTTGGTTAGAAGCTGGGACAGAAGAACTTTCCCAGTTCTGTTCTGTTCTGCCTCTCCTCCATTTTGGGTGATTGGTACCAGAGTGTAACTGTGTTTGGTGGCTTGGACTTATTTTACCTGTTATAGGAAGCAGCAAAGCACCGACTTGCTGTTTGCTCTTAGAGAACTACTGCCTCTCCCCAGCCAAGGTGAGCATCACAAAGGCTTCCCAAGACCTCTCCTTAGGTGAGCACAGTGTTAAAAAGAGGGCAGGTTCTCAGCTAGAGTTTCACCAAGGTCAGGGATGGCCACAGGATTATAAAGAGAACAGAGCCCAGGAATGTGGGTGCACATGGTGGTTGACTCCTGCTCCCAAACAAACCTCTCCTCATGCATAGATGTCTTTAGAAAGAGCTCTGGCCATGTGCAGACTGTTAAAAGCTGGAGATCTGCACCCTTGTGAACTATGGCTTGTCTGATCTAAACAACTCACATTTCAGAAGCAGAGAGCTTTATTTATGGCCAGAAAGGCTGCCCTTGCCCTCCCCTGTCAAGAGTGTTGAAAGCAATCCAGGAATGAACTTTGCCTTTTGGCCAGTGTTTTGTAGTGGGGGTGAACATAGTTTTTCCCCCATACCTGTGCAAATACTGTCCCTTTTTTTTTTGGCAATGGAACAGAATGAATATTCAGTCAAAAAGAGGGGTTGGCTGTTTGACAGGGCAGGGATATTTCACTATGGAAAGAGTAAACAGCTCTGTGGCTTTGGGACACAGACCTGAAGGGCTTGTTGAATTCATATGAAGCAATGACGTTTTTTTGCCATAGTCTTAAGGCAGAGAGGCCAAGCCACAAGAGAAAACCACACCTCAGCTAGTGGGAGTTGATGCTGTTGAGTGGACTCAACAAAGTTTTGCCAATTAACACCAACATGAAGGATAACAGTGAGAGTTTGGAGACCTGCATGTTGGACAGGGTAGGATACAAGCTGTAGTATCTCTTACTCAGCACTGCGAGGAAGAACCAGGTCACAGCTCCAGTGTTCCCTCCTGTACCACCCAACCAAAAGATGCTGGGGAAGGTGGGAAGGAGTGTCATGGAAAGACCAAGCCAATACAAGATCTGTATCCTCAGCTACCTCAGTAGATTCTGTGAGTCCCAAGAGGATCTTACTGACTTATGCTGATGAACTATGTCTGTGATTTTAGAACATATGGTCTGTGTGTGGTGGAAAGTGCAGAAACTCCATGAGCTTTTCAGACATCTGGAGAACTTTCAACTCTGCACAAGGACTCCAGCCATCTCCTGTGTACTTCTGTGTCATAAATCACTGCCGAGAGAAAAGTGGTGGCAGGTACCAAAACCTGCAATGACAACTTTCCAGGAGGGCAGGATTAGTCTTAATTAGCTGCTGGTCTTGGTCCAGATACAAGACACAGGATCCTTATATATGGGAACTGATGTTTAAGAGCACTCCAGCATGGATAAGTGGGATTATTCATTTTTGAGGTGGACAGAGGAGACTAGGCTGGCCTGTGACAATTTATTAATGTAAGTAACTTCAGGGTGTAATTAGGCTTAAAAATCCAGGTTTCAGTGTCATGAATTGAAACAGCTCCATTCATTAAGAAGTCCTGACTTGAAACTGGTTTCCTGCATTGCAGAGGCCACAGGGTGCCCCAGCTTTTCACCCCATGCTCAGTTGTGCATGGTTAACTAGAGTGTCTCTTGGAGCATGATGGCCATATTTAGAACAGAGACTTCAGCAACAGCAACTCTACCACTTCTCCTTCTGATAGTTGCAAGGGATATATTATTTTCAGGATATATATATACACACACATATATCTCACTCAAGTAGACCTACACCCTTTTAAGTCAGCAGACTTGGGCCCTATCTCTGTGTGACATCAGACTTGGAGCACTTCTCTGTGCTGGTGCACTTTGAGTCTCTCCAAAACCTGCTAATTCATAACATTGAAGGCAATATCAGGTCTAAGGAATATCACCATCACTGTCCCCCTGCTCCAAAAATAATATAAAATAAAATGAAATTGCAATTCCTGTGAGAAACAAGAAAGGAAGAGGAAAGGAAGGGCTAAATTTCAGTGAACTGCAGCCTGAAGTGCCAGAGATCTGGGTGAAGTCACTTACCTTGGGTGATGTGCTGGGCAGGAGGAGGTGGAGTTGTTGGTGGCTGGAGGGCAGCTCACTGCATCACATCAGCCTTGGGAGCTGGAACTGGGTCTGTAAATAGATAGAGACACAGGTGGCAGATCAACAGGTCAAGGTGTTTTAAATGCAAGACCTGTATGATATTTGTCTGCATGGGGATGAGGCTGATGGTCCTGTTCTCTGCCAACCACCTAAAGGCTGTTTTTTGGCAACTTGGCAATGGTCCTCTGCTTTGAGCATAGAGAAAAGTGCCTTCCTTGGTGTGCTGGACACCCTGCTAACCTGGGACCTTGCTCAAACCTGGAAAAGGTGGGGACTGCAAGGGGGACCTGAGTGATGCTGAGAGGGCAAGCAAGGCAAGATGAGATTGCATGGAAAGCTGTTCCTGATGCTGCCACAGTCACCTGTTCTTGTTGCCAAAGAGCCTGTCACCTGCAGTGTCAACCATGGGGCTCTGAGTTCTGCAAGGTTGGAGGCACTGGTGTCTCCGGCCAGTGCTGAATGTGCTGCTACTGGCTGCTCAGCTCCCAGCCACAGCACGTTACAGACTGTGCCAACATCTTCTGTCGTGTCCCAACACTTGCTGTGCTCTTCTTCCCTGCAGATGCCTTACCTGCTCCTGAACCCATCCATGCCAGAAATGAGGCCTCGAATGTACCCTGTGTTTTTTGGAGAAAGCATTGAGGTCACCCCAGAGCCCGTGCAGGAAATCAGGTACAGATGGCACTGGGTGGGTAGGTGGGGATTTCTGTCTTCTTCCCAGGGCTTTTCCTTCTGCAAAAAAAATAAAATGTGTTTATTAATGGGAGTCATGGCTATTTGGATGGGAAGGGAGGGATGGGTGGGAGGATAATGCCTGAATTAGAGACACTGACAGCAGCAGAGTTGGAGGGGAGAAGGCAGTAACTGGAGGGAGGTTGTAAGAGAAGGCCAGTTCAAAGGTATGAGAGAAAACCATTACCATCTATAGACTTGATGGCCTCCATTAAATAACCTGATAATTTTCATTCTGTTCCCTGCTGACTTGTATCCTCAGATATTTTGCACACCCCACCTATGCAAAATACATTAGAGCAGCTGGGATTATGGGTGGTGCACAGTCAGCCCCCCTCCGGGTGGAGGCAATGACAAGCACACACCCAGCTTTTCATCTTATTTTATGTAGAGCTGCACATTCCTTGGCTGCTAGTTGCTGGAGGAGCACTGGGGGAGTGGGAGAAACAAGTGGAAGTCCTGCTGCTCCCTGTGGCCAGGGGGGTCTAGGACAAGCCCAGTGTTCATACATCCCTCCTGGGTGCCTGCAGAAAACAGGCAGGGTGGTGACATTCTTCATCTGATGGCTGTTAACACGGCCACTTCCTTTGAGACCAGTGGTTTGGATGTTGGACAGCCACAGCTCACAGCAGCTTTTGCTTTACCTGCTCTTTGACCATTGCTTGGGTTTTCTGTAGGTCCCAGCAAGCGACCCCACCCCTCATCTCCCAGCACTCTGATTTTAGTTATCCCGGGCATCTTTGTGCTCTGATGGCAAGGCAATAAAAAGAAAAAAAAACCAAAAACAACAGCAAGGTGAGGGTTCACCAGGATTCTCCAGCAGAAAAGAATCCTCTTGCCCTCCACTTTGGGTTGTGATGTTGGCAGCTGCCCCAGTGTCTGTGCGGTAAGAGGACAAACATTGCCAGCTCCAAAGGGTTAGAGTCCTGCCAATCACCTCTCCTTTGCCGCCTGGGCCGCGTTCCCGATACCTTGCTGTCCTCTGTAGGTGCAATTCCGAGGTGAAGTACGACTCCGAGAAGCATTTTCGGGATGACATCTTCTACGGCCCCATCCCCACCGTCACCACCTACAGCGAGACAGTCATTGCTGCTCCCAACTGCACCTGGCGGAACTACAAGTCCCAGCTGATCTTCGAGCCCCGCCAGAAGCCGCTGAGGTTTCAGAGCACGACCATCATTTTCCCAAAGCGTGCCAAGAACATTTACCGGACCACCCTCAACTACAGCTTGGGTTGTGCCAAGCGTTGGTTTGCTTCCAGCGTGCAGCTGGAGCTCTGCGAGGAAAGCAGCCCCTGCGTCATCTACAGCGAGACCCTCTGATCCGCCCTGGCGACCTCCTGACCTCAAAGAGTCCGGGGCCTTCGCTGGGCCTCAGGCTGGGCCTTCACTGATGGCGACTCAATATTGATGGCTGGGGAATGTGTTGTGTTGGGTGAGGCTGAACTGGCTGGGAGGAGGCTTTGCGGGGCACGGGATGGTTTTGATCAGTGAGAGGCTGGCTGGCTTGTCTTTTTGTGACGTTTCTGACATTTATGATCTAGATTTCTTTTTTTTTGTTTGTTTCCAAGCATAACTATTTTTGACTTGTGTTTAGATGAAATCAAGATGACAAAGGACCCTATTGCCCTTAGCAGAGTGTTGCCCTGTGAGCTCTGTAGGTCTCATCAGTACATAGGCGAGACTTGCTGTAACCTTCAGAGCTAAAGGGAAGACCAACTGCTGAGTCAGTGTCCAGTCTGCCCAGCATACACCAGGCCAGGTCTCTTAAGAGTTTAAAGGAGGTGGTTATTCCTATCACTGTGTCACAGCTTGCTCCAGCAGCTTGTCTAGGGAATAGCTGCAATATTCCACCACCGCAGTCACCTTGGGCTGAGCTTACTGGGAGGAGTGGGGACTGTCACCAAGAAAAAGTGGAGGAAAACAGGTGCATGGTGCTCTTGCTAGCAGCCAGGTGTTACATACCATAGCAAGGCAAAGCACAACCAGCAGATGGGAGAAAGGCCTACCCAATGCATGGCCACCTCTCCTGTGAGCCCAGCCAAGAGTAAGCAGGAGGAGACTGAGGAAACCAGATAGCTTGGGGGTTGTTTTCTAAAAGGACCCAAGTGATTTAGGAGCCCAGAGCCCTTTTCAAAAGTACCTTCAGTCCAACTGTGCCGTGCTCTTCACTGTCTGAACCACTTGGGTCACAGGTATCTTGATGTACCTGCAACCCTTTTGAGCTTCAGGGTATGGCCGTGTTGCAGAGGGCAGAGTATTACAGGAAGGTGCAATCCAGCTTCAGAGGGTTAATGTATGAGCAAGAGTGGTCACCCTCTCAAATGTTTCTGTACCTGTGGCGTGAGCAGCTTTGCTGACTATGGAGGAGCAGCCAAACTTTCTCAGTGTAGAGCTTGAAGGAGTGAAGAGCTCAGTTCCATCCATGTTCTCCTTAACAGCCAGGCTGGAGCAGTTCAACAGGTAGTTCTCAACCAGCTGAGCTGTCTCTGCAAAAGGATCAAGGAACACAGAGAGCAGGAGTCACTACAGCCATCCTGGTAAACCATTCAGCACTCATGAATCCTCCCTCCTGGTGTCTCTTTGGTAGCTTGCTGAACATCTGCAAGAACCTGGATACCCACAAACACATGACCTTTGAAAATGGCATGGAATTTTCTCCAGAGTTCTTACCAAGAATTTTTGCATGCTGCCCAGAAGAGCCAAGACTGAGAAAATAACTACACATCTCTGGAAATTAATTTCAAGCTTTCCCTCTTCTAAACTTTCCATTTTGTTCCTGACTTGCTGTGAGTCTGATTGAGTTATTTCAGAACACGGCTCAGCAGCCAAGTCAGAAAACTTATTAACAGTGTCAACAAGACGTAGCTGATTGCCCAGAGCAGTTGACGCACAAACCCATGGAGATTAAAAAAAACAGATTTGAAAAAAAGTTAACAAAATAATAAAATTAAATAGTAACTTAGAAAGATACTTTTTTCCATCAGTTTCAAAAGGCAATTGGTAAATGTGACCAGAACTGTGACCTTTATGAAACAGAGTTCTCTTGTTTAAAATGAAGCACAATTTTTCCACCAGAGGTCTTTATGTACAAACCCAAATCCTGACAGCTGAAGCATCATTAGCACTGACCCATTGTGGAGTCTGGGAGTCAGGACTTGGTAGGGAGAGATCTCTCAAAGGATTTCCAAGGTTTCCACCTACTGTTGAATTCTTTTCAGCAACACAGAAGCAAGGATTATATTTGGTTGTGGTGAGATTTTGCTGTCACTCACTGTCAGCATCAAAGACTGGAAAAAACAACATCTGTCTCCAAAGGGATTATTATGCCTGAAGCAACCCTCCAGAGCTCCAGCAAACCTGAGCACTGCAGCTGTAGCTCAGGCAGCAGGGAGTCAGTTGGGCTGAATGTGGGCCCAGGGCAAGGCAAGCTGGCAATGAATTTTTCTTGAGCTCATCTTGAGGTCTGTCCTGTTCCACCCAAGCGAGCGAGCCTGGCGACCTGTGGCAGTCCTCCTCTGCCTGCCTGGCTGCATTGTGAAGGCTCTGGAAGATTCTTGCCATGTGCCTGAGAGAGGCTGTGGCAACAAGCTGAGCAACAGCATAATCCAGGTTGAAAAGCAGGGCCAGTACTCACCCAGGAGATCCCCACACAAGGGCAGCTTGGACTGCAGGCACCTCATGGAGCAGGCGAAGAAACAGGCTGAAGGGATGCCAGAGACCTCCTATCCAGACCATCCATCAGGCTTTTCTCCTGTTAACAGTTGGATTATTCCCCTGCTCCAAGCACAAAGCTGCAGTTTGAGACCACGCTGGTCAAGTTTTCCCCAGAAAAATCTCTTTTACTGTTGGCCAGCTGCAGGCTTCTACTTACTTTGTCCACTGTTCTGCTGCCTAAACATTGGCTGCAACAGAAAAAAGAAAGAAAAAAAAAAAAAAAAGAATTTGAAGGAAGCCAAAAGAATTTGTGTGCAAATACAAATCCAGTGGAGATCTGACCCACAGCCTGTCTCTCACCACGCAGGGACAGGGGCTGTTCAAGGCAAAGCCTTGCAGGTGGATGTGACCCCTGGGAGGGTGCACTGGAGGGCTGCATCTTTGGCACAGGAGGGTCCCCACATGTCCAGGCCAGGCCTCTTTGAAGCTTTGTGCTTTGTTTTCTCTGCAAATAGACTAGAAATGACCTAACACACTCCTGCTCCTTTGAGCTTAAGCAGCTTTCCTGGTTTTGCCATGTTGGGGGAAAAGAAAAGCTGCTTGGGTTTCTAGGCTACTGAGCACACTCTGAGCTGTGTAGCCACAGACAGGCCATGGTGGGCTACCACCCTGGACCACATCCAAACTGTGACATTGCCAAGTCACTGAGATCTGTAGAAATTGTTGAAAAATACCTTCTTACACAGTAGCTGCCATGGGACCATCACAAGCTGCTTTTCTTCTCAGTGAAAGCTGGCATTGGACTTTGTTTCTCCTAAGGACAAGAAAACCACAGAGAGTCAGGTCTTTACCCTTGCCTAGGTGCAGGTCCCACCCTACCCCTGTTGCCCCTGTCCCTGTGGCTGGTTGGGTGGTGGTAGAAGAGCCAGAGTTTACCTTGCTTATGACTGGGAAAAGTGATGATTTTTTGGTTTTGTTTCACTTAAACACCAGAAACTGCATTTTGTGTGGGTGTTGCCAGTTAAGAACTGCTCCAAGGAGCCAAGAAGTGCCTTACCTGGGGTGTGTTTGTGCAGCTAAAAGGAATGATTAGTCTCGCTAGAGAGGTGGTTTTCTTTTAAATGGAGCATTTTTCATCTCAACCAACAGATCTTAGTTCCTGTGTATTTTCTCAGAGATACAAATGATAAATTCAAACCATGGGAAGGCTGCTCAGAAGGATGAGTTTCCTTGAGCAGCTGGGATTGTGGCTACATGATTCCTCCCCAGGATCCTAACCTGCTGTTTGCCCACAGTCCTGTAAGCCTGAGGGCTAAAGTCAGACTGTAACTCGAGGATTTATTTTCCATATTTGAGACCAGAAACTTTCCTGAGAAAGGCATTTTTGCATGGAAGGTTCCTTTTTTCCCCCATATGGACAGTCACTGTCTCAAAGGTGCAGGGTTTGCCTTCACCCCCTTCATTCCTGTGATTGTTTTGCCCCTGAATGCCACAGGGCATGCCCGTGTCTGGTCTGCCGGCATTGTTGGAATGGCATTTTGGGGCCAAAAAGAAGGAACCCTGACTACATACTGAACTTTCAGAATCTGCAGAATACTTTGCACAAACCACCTTTGACCAAAAGAGTTTACTGCTTCTTTCCTAGTTTTTCTTTGTACTTTTAAATGTAATTCTTTTTCTTTTTTTTTTTTTCTTTTTTTTTTTCCTAAGCCAGCTCTACTTTTCTCAATGTGAAATACAGACAGAGTCACACCCTAGGTGTATACTTTCTGGGAATGAAGAAATGAGGTTTGGGTGTTGATAGCAGTGTTTGAGTGAGCTGCTGGTCAGAGAAGTGAATGCTATTTACTATTTATGTTGAGTGTGTCTTAAAAAAAAATAATGGGAAAGGTCACTAGAAAGCTAATGAACTAAATAAGACTTTGTAGAGCAGACTGAAGGCTGCATGAATCTGAGAATGGTTCTGTGTGTGAACACTGTGAGCTAGGATATTTAGCCATTGCAGTTTCAACCTGCCTTTTTTTTCCTTAAGGAAAGGCATCCTTGCCTTCTTTAGAGCTGAAACAAATCCAGATCCAGTCATTCAATCCCACTGAAGTCCCCAGGCTTGCAGGGGACTCTGTGTGTGTGTCAAGCACGTATGCACAGAGCTGTGGAGATGGGGGAACACCTCTCTGGGAATAGTGGATCTTCCTGTGGGATATTCAGAACTCTACTGCCAGATAAACTGCTCCCTGAGGATCACCCCATCGTTCACAAATTGATCTGTTGTGAACATCTCCCCTAAAGCTCTCCTATAGCCATATAAGTCTTGGGAGGCACTAATCCTTTTTGTCATATACTGTGATGAGCAAAGTATCCTACCATGTGAATGGTGGCCTGAAGATGGGGTTGAAAGGTGTTTGAAGGTTAGAGAAGGAAGAAGAGAACATATAACTGGTGAAAACACATAAGGATGTGTCATATTTTTATTTTTGTAAGTCTGATTCTCTAAGTGCTTGTAAAGTACTTCACTGTTGTATATGTGGTGATGCAGTAGTTCACAATATCCTTTTATTTTTGTATATTCCCCCCCCCTCCACAATAATCCCTTTCTGTTCAACTCCTAGAGAGTAATTTAAGAAGACAAAATTTATATATCGTAATAAAATGCTCAAACTGTCTTGCTGGTGTATTTGGAGTTACCTTCCTCTTCCTTATCCATCTATTTGGTGTCTACTGCCCCTTTGCAATCCAGAGGGTATGTTTTTGGCACCTCCTTCCCTCATCTGTGGGTTTCAGCCCAGTTCCCCATGGTCGGGAGGCTGTGGTCTCAGACCAGTGCCATGATGCTCTGCCCAGGGCAAGCTGAAATAGCAGTGGCCACAAAACTCACACTTTCTGTACAGACAGTTCTACTTTCCAAGATTTGACTGGTCACCAGTTTTACTGTTTCTTTAAATTCCCCTCTTCCTGCTCAATCTTATTCTACCCAGCTATGAAGCCCTGGAGATCAATCTAGGTAATTCCTCTCCCAGCTTTTCCACAGCCTTCAAAGGCAGGAAGAACCAACTTAATGCTTATTTTATATCCAGGTATCCACATCCTTGTACAGTATCAGGACCCCTGCTATGTCCTGGCTTTCCAAATCCCAAAGGCAGATGGGTTGTATCAGAGCTCAAGTCCCTGCCTAGTCCTGAGGTGCATTTTAAAGCCATTGCTGTAAATGCCTCGGGCTCACTAGCCAGCTATTAGAGTGCTCAGCTGTCTTCCAAGACCTAAGATGTCTGCAGGGAGAATCTGACACTAATCTTTATGGAAAAATCATATTGGATTTATGGGGATGAAGTCAACAGGCTTGGACGAAGGCGGCTGTTAAACTCTAAGGGCTGGAAAGGAGAAGGAAAGCCATGTTGTGTAAGAGGCTTGCTTCAGGTGCATGGGAAGTGCCTGTGTCCTCCTCCCAAGCTTTTTGACACAAACCATGGCTCAACTGCTCCTAGGACGGAGGCTGGAAAACACGCTCATGCTCAAGCACCTGAGGAAACAACGTGGAGATGGCAGGGGATGTACAGACTGGGCGAGTTCCGTGGTTGAAACTCAACATGCCAGATGAAGGACATGTGCATCCACTGCTGCTATTTAAATAAAACCATAAAACGTGAATGCAGTCCAGTGAAGATTCCTGAGGTGGCAGCTAAATCCTCAGCAGCAACAGCCGCATTAGATGCAGGATATGTGTCTTGGCAAGTGCACTCCGATGAGCTAACCCATAAGCTAGTAGATTTTACTGTGCCATTTGGATGTTGTAAATTTAAGCAGATGATGCTTGGTATTAGTTTTACTCCTGGGATATTTCAGAGAGTAATTGCACATATCTCTGAAGGATTACAAGGTGCTGAAGTTGTAATGGATGGACTTAGATTTTAGACTAGACGCCTTTACGAACAGAAGGAAAGGTTTAGGCTGGTTTTACAGACAGCAAGAATGTGGAGTGTAAAACGCCAAAAGCCTCACCTAAAAGAAGTTGCTGATAATGGGCAGCTACAAATTAAATAATAATAAAATCCCACATGCTGGGATCTGCATTCCACTCAAGAATGCAAAGCCATAAGGGAACAACAGATGCCTCCATCAGATTTCATTCCACAGCTATGTACAGTCAACAAACAGTGGAGGGATTTGCCAGAGAAAGAACCTTACCTGATACTGGAGTAGTAAAAGCTTTCCCCACTGCCAAGTCATCAGCTTGCAACTACCACGTGCAAGACCTCGGGCTTGGTTTCTGCTCCTTATACTATGCTGATGGCAATGTCACAGCCTGGACCTGCAGAAGAGTCTTTTGGAAGTCCTAGGGAATGCCAGGCAACAAGGAAGTTGTATAGACCTAAAAATGTCACCAGTCTGTGCCCGTGTCAGGGAACCACTGGCATCACAGCCACCCACATGAACTGCATCTCTTCTGGCACAGGACATGAACTTGGGCCATCTCTGTGCGGAGCAGATGTGGGATGGAGGTTTGTCATAGCAGATACACCTTGAGGTCCCTCTGTCCCCAGAGCAGCTGACCCTGCAGCTCCCACAGCTACCTCCCAGAGCAGCCATCCCAGAATAACTGAACCCACCTGAGGTGCTCCAGACGTGGCTCTGTGGCCTTCTCTTGTCCGATGATACAGGTTCAGTGTCTCCAGGAGCACGTTAGCTTCAGCAGTTGAGACTCCAGGCTGGCTGGCTGGGCCTCTGGATGCCTGGTGTGGCAGTGGGATGGTAACTTCCCTGGCTGGCACTCCCAACTGCTCTCCTCAGTGTCTGCCCAGCCATGGTAAGAAGAGATTTAATGCTGCTCCTCAGCTCATTGCCTGGGGGAACAATTCCTGCTGCAGATGCAGCCTCTTCAGTTACCCTAAGGCCCAGAAGAAATGTGGCTTGGCCACTTGGGTTTGCCACCACATTAACCATCCTCAGCTCTCCTGCCCAATCCTAAATCCCCATGTCTGGTTACACAGGAGAGGAGCAAGGACCTCCTCCAGGACTGCACAGCTCCTGCCCAACCTCCCAGTCCCCTTCCTCTGGCAACGTGCCCAGCCACACTGGGGAATTAAAGCAGAAAGGGTTTGTCTGTGAGTGGGATAGAAGGTCTTGGAATTGCTTTTTTTGGGGCGTAAGGAGGGAGTTTTATGAGCTCTGTTTTCTGCTTCTAATAATGATATTGGATCTAAACAGTTCCACGCCTTGGAGTCCAAGACAGACAGGGAGTTCACATCTATGAGGATGAAAACACTCATCCTGCCAAGCCTTTGATTCTCATCGTATCCTTCCTACCCTGCAAACAGGCGGACAGCACATTTCTAGCATAAAAATATCCTCCTCTCCAGCTAACCACCTCCAGATTCCCTTCCTGAGCCTGTTCTGAGCCCGGTGATTAGACATTTCTAGATACATAAACATTCAAATCATCTCCCTGGGATTCTTCCTGTCTCACAAGCAAATCCTGAGACCAAGGGCTATTCTCAGCTCCTTGAAATACAAATGGGATCAGAGCCTCTTCCAAGCTGACTGCTGCAGTTGGGGTGCTCTGTGCACCTCCCGAGAGCATCCAGCTTGCACCCTGGCCATGCAGCCTCCCATCATGGGCCACCAAGTCATCCACCACCTCCTGTGCTGGAGACCAAACAGCTCCAGACAGCACGTGGCTGTGGGTGACCATGCTAAGGGGTTGCACTGACTGGAAAACCTGTGTTGGCAATGGGATGTGCTGTGGGGATACACACACTGGAGGAGGAAGGGAGCAAAACTGTGCAGAGGGCAGGAGTGGGAAGGAGCAGCACATGCAGAGACACACACGAGTGCAAACTGCAATCTCTTTGATGGAGGATTGTAGAAACATTACCTTCCCCTGGGGCTTTACAGTGCAATAACCTGATTATTCAGAAACCGGCTAGAACCATCAGTTCCTCGTTTATCATTTTCAACATAAATAAGAAGGGCAAGAGAGGAGCACGCCAGCAATAAACTCCTTATAGATGTAGTGCTGAAATCTGCCCATTTCCCTCAAATATGCCCCACTTACTGCTAATAAACAGTGATCCAACCAATTCCTCACACGGGTCCTCGAGCGTTGCATTACAAAGGACAGAAGCCAACACTCTGTTTCATCCCAGTGAAAGTCCATTTGGCATTTGCATGGGTGGCCAGCTAGGAAAATGCAGCAAATTAAAAAAAAAAAAAAAACAACAAAACCCACACATTTGTCTTACTGACAAATGCCTCAGGAAATAAAAGCCTTTGTATTCTTCTTTGACCATTTCCACTCACAGATGGGTTTTTGTTGTGCTCCTGACAGGGTTGTTTTGTGGTTTTTTTTTTGTAGTGCCTGCACTTCCAGGACATTCATTGTAGCTCTGAAGAGCTCATCTTGGCTGCCTGGCATGGGGGACAGGTTTAAGCACCAGCATCCCCAGCACCAGTGCCTGGCTAAGTGATGCTGCATATCCTGTTATAGACCTACTGACTTATGGTGGTTAAGCAGGATGGCCTTGGAGGTGCAGAGCTGGGGGTTTAGCTTCAGGTCCAGCTTCTAGTGGCATTAAAGAATGGCAGCAGCTCAGGACTCTTAGAGCATCCTTGGCTGGTTGAGCATGGGCTTTACCCTGGAATACAGCCTGAACCAGAGGAGACAGCACCCAGAGCCATGTAGATTCCTACCTAGCAGCTGAGAGAGGAGTTGAGTGTCCTTACAGCTCCAACCTGAGCCTGTTCCCAAAGTGGAGGTGGTGTGGCACTTGAGGCTCGAGGTGCTTTGCTGAGCATGGCCCTACTCTGCCTCCGGGTCTGCCCCTGAACTTTGCAGCTTGGGCTCTTTCTGAGTCCTGCTGGACTTGTAAAGGTTTTGGCAGCGCCAGCCCTTTGCAGAGCCCCAGCCGGAGCTGAAGCTCACTGTTAATGAGCCACGTGTTTCAAAGGCCTCCAGGCTTGGCACCAGATCACGGGACCCGTTGGAGCCCAGCTCCATTAGCCAGCCCAGCAGAACCAGCTGCAAAGTGCTCAGCTCAGCACTTTTATGGAAAAGCTTCATTTGCAGAGGAGTGGCTGATCTGGGGGAAGGTCCTGCTGTTCTTCCCAACCCCGACCCTCCCCTGCTGCTCACCCCACCAAAGGGCTCTCCTCTCTAAGGGGAAGGGGCGGAGTGTGTGTGGGTGGGGGGAATCCTATATACTTTTAAACACTGCTTAATGAAAAAGAACATCTGGAGAGCAGCCTTGCCCCTCACAGACTCCTCCATCACCACATCTCAATAGGAAACCCAAGAGGAAATCGGTCCAGAAGGGACTCATCAGCTCAGCAATGGGATTGACCCTCCCTGTGGGTGCTATCAGCCTGGGGACAGCAGCCACTGACCAGGGAACAGCAGGTAGCCAAAAGCCCTGGAGAAGGGGGTGTCTGGCTTACACCAATACTCACTGTTGGGAGATTTTTGGAGAGTGAAGAGGGCTGCTCAGCAGCCAGGTGACCCCTCGCCTGTGCCTCCTGTACTGGCCCATCTCCCCCAGGCCCCCAGGAAACGGGCGCAGGAGAAACCCTGCTTCCTTCAAGCCTGTTTCCAAAGAGGCTCTTCCAGCCAACAGTAACACACTTTGCTTTACTTCCCAGCATGGCCTGGGGCAGAAACCAACATCTGGACCTAATAAAAAGGCTGCCCTCCCCCACAAAGAGACCCAAGAGCAACCTCTGCTTATTTGGTTTCCAACCTCTGCTATTTGGTTTCCAGCCTTTGCTATTTGGTTTCCCCTTCACCAGTGGATGGAAGAGGCAGCTCCAGCTCAGGGGGTTGTTGCTGGACTGAAGGAGAGCAGGATGCTTTGGCAGCCCATGGGGACTTGTAACTTAAAAAATGGGTCCAGCTGGGTGAAGATAGATGGGTTTCACTGCTAAGGAGCCAGCAATGCTCGAACTGGTTGCAACTTCCCATCAGGGTATGGAGTTGGGGTATAAGGATTTGTTCATCTCTTGAACTGAATGGCGCTCTTTTTCGGTTCCAAAAACGTGAAGGCTGGAGATGGCTCTAAGCCAAGGCCCAGGATTAACATCCCCATGGGGAGAAGCTCTGCTTTGGTCCAACTGGAACGCAGATCCAGACCTGGCACCCATCTTCAGGCACGTACCTCCATGCTCCTCCTGTCTGACCCCTGGCAGCTGCTTCGATTTCTGGAAGAGGCTCAGGACATAACAGCAGCAGCAAAAACTCCCGGATCCTGGGCAGAGCTGGATCAAGATTTGCAGAGCTGAAGTCTGGGCTTTTTGCAAACTAACACCCAAGCCAGTGGAATCCAAACCTCTTCAGGGTCCACATCTCACTGGAGCTGAGTCAGGGCCCATCATGCTGCACCCGCTGACAGCTCCTCTGGGCGGAGTGTGAGGAATGTGTTGAATGAGGATGCAGTGTCTTCAAGAACAGCCTTCTGGATGGTGCTGATCTACTTTTTGCTCTTTGTGAAGCTTTCTCCTCCCCCTGTGCCACCAGAGGCAGGAGAGAAGCCCTCAGCAGCCCAGAGCCCTCTCTCACCAGCAGTATTGTCTGCAAGTACTGACCTGCAGTGTGCAGTGCAGTTGATTTTGGCTGTCTTGGCCAGGGCTGCACTCCTGCATCTGATCCCTCAGACCAGCCCCCCCGGGGCTTCTTCTTCCTCCATGGGTTCCCTCAGCCTCTGCTGAAGGGCACTGGGGGCTGCCACTTCTGCTTCTCCAAAGCCAACATCAACCTTGTCTTGCTCAGACACAACTACGCCAACCAACCATTGGTGGCAAGTGATTTATCACCACTCCACTGCCTGCAGTCCTGACAAATATCTTGGTAATTACAGGAGACCAAAATTGAGAGGATAAATAAACGTGACAATTAATTCAGCCTTCACCCCACTCATGCACACAAAGTGACACTTGGTCCCAAGTTTCTTACAAACCCAGCTCTTTCCAGATGGGCACACAAGCCAGGTAGAGCTCAGCCAGCCAAGACAATCCTGCCCAAAGCCCTTCAATGTCTCAGTGCTGATAAGAACCAGGCATACCAGCAAAAGCTGCTCTAGTTGCCTTCCAAGTTACTCGCCAGCCTAGACTGTCTCATCTCCTGCCAAGATCAGCTCTTTATCCCTCTGCATCATTATCAGAAAGCATATATAATTTCATGGCAAATCACAAGAGCTGATGAACTACTATTTGGATTGCAATTGTCAGGAGAGTATAAAATGCTTCCTGATGTAAGAAGCCCAGGAACAGTTGCTGGCTCTCCTGGCCAAAGACATGTCCAACCGGTTCAGCCATTCAGCTGAGGAGCCCCAGCTCTGCTGAGGGCTGGTGTAATAAGGACCACAAGCCAAGGGCACAGGGCTGGGTGTTGCCACCACACAGAGTTTTGTATTCTGGTGTGTTTTGTACCTTTTTTCTTGTTTTTAACCCTCCTCTGCTGACAGCTCCATCCCTCTCCCTGTCCCCACAGAGCACACACAACCTGTGGGGAAGGTGCTGATCCCAATACAAGGTGTCCTGGCTTGTGCAGCAAGGACAACTTCAGCCTCGTGCCCTTTCCTCCCTGTTCTTGTAACTCAGCCTGGCCTAACTAAGGAGAATCTTTCTCTTAAGTCTTAATAAATAAAATTCCTCATAAACCTGACTAAACACCAATTCACCAGGAGCAGGTCACCATGCTCCAAGGCCTCAGTCCATGACAAAGGCATCAGGGACCATCTTTTAGGCTCCCTTTCCCTGCCAAAAACCCCTGTCTGCCACCCAGTCACAATATGAGTGAGTTTGGCCTTCTGACGTTTTTTTTTTTATTGCTGTTTTTCAAAGCCATCTGCTTTTGTCACATTTCATTTTCATCTCTTTATGTAAGAGCCTTTCAAGTAGACTTAAAGTTTTCCATCATTAAATCATAAGTGTTGCCTTCCAATTTTGAGTTTTCCCACCTTCTGTTTCTTCAGCATCAGTGTGAATTATTGACCAGGGCTACTGCTGTCAGCCCTCGTCAGTGTTTAAACCCTGATGCAAGAGACTGAACAGTTTGGCTTCTGTTTGTACTATTTATTAACTTACTCTAATTGCCTTCAGAGCAGCAAAAGCCTTTCCAAGAAGGATTTCAACAAAATTGTGGGTCTCAGAGATCTTTAGGCTGATCTTTAAGAGCCAGCAGATATCTATTTAGCACATCGCCATGGGAGCTGGTGTTTGGAGGATATTGGTTTGGTTCGTGTGGGTACATACCTGGAGGGATTTCAGGTGGTGTCGGGGTGCTCCAGAGGACCTAGGGTGCTCCTTCATCAGCAGAGACAGGAACCTTTTGGACATCCCCTGGACAAACCAGTCATGCAGCACTGGGGAGCCTTCCTCCAAGACTCGCAGCAGCTCGGATGCTGGTGACCACCTGAAATGCTGAGCTGGCAGAAGGCAGGGGCACACCCTGGCAGAAACACTCTTTGCTGCTCTCGGGAGAGCATCTTTTGTGTAAAATCTCTTTCTGAGCCCTAGGAAGGGCAGCAGAAGTTCCCCAAGTGCAAAGCCACCAAATAACCCTCCAAAGGGTTAAATTCCATGCAGCCATCCTCACACAGAGCCATACCCCTCGAGGGAGGGGGACTTGGAGCCTAATGGCTCCTGGCCCCAACCAAAGCCAACTGCACCCCAGGGGACGGATGTCAGAAGTAAAGCAATTTAGACCTGCAAATAGATAGGGAGGCTTCTGTTTTGGTTCTTAATTGGGTAATGGCTAATTAGCCTCCCCAGTACTTTCCTACAAGGGTTGTGAGGGATTATCCGTTGCCAGAATACTTCATTTTTTTTAATTAAAATTAAATTTTAAAATTAAATCCCAGTTGAACAGTATTTACCTTGGCTTCTGGTTAAAGAGCAACATAGCCAAGGTGTCCTCCTCCAGCATCAGATCTCCTCGATGCTGCAGAGATGCAGGAATCTCTTGTTCGGGTGCATTTAGCTAAGGGGTGCAGGGTGCTGCAGTTGTCCCTAAGAGCCACTAGCATCCCATGATGACCAGTCAGTACAAACATCATGCTTAAGTAGCTCCTGGCCATCAGTTGGTTAAAAAGCAGGGTTAAAAAACAGTTGGTTAAAAACAGGGGTGCAAACCCTGCCTGCAAATGGAGAAACTGAGGCTATGACTTGGCCAGAGCACTGATCCCCTGAGCTTTAGGGTGCAACACCCCACTGGCTTCAGCCAGCACTCATCCCTTGCCTTCCAGCAGCCTCATCCCCATTGCCAGCGACATCATGGGAGGGTTACAGCACAGACCCCACCACCTGGACCAGCAGCAGCCAGTCTTGATGCCAGCAAGCTGCACCCCTTGGGGCACTGCACTGACCCTTCTCCCCCCTCTCAGCCCATTTTGCCCCAGACACCCCCAGTCAATCTGCTCCCCGGAGAGCAGCTCTCCCTGACTGGGGTCCCCCCCACACACAGGCAGGAGCGCGCTGTGGTTTTGTTTGCTGCAAAGGAAGGGTTTTTTGGTTTTTTTTTTTTGGTTTTTTTTTAAAGGTTTGGGTTGGTTCGTTTGCTTTTTTTTTTATTATTTAACCAGTAAGGCAGTGATCAGACACTGCTACCCACACCGCTTGTCGGTGGGCACGCCGAGCAAAATAACAGTGAACAAACCCCTTCCCCTTTAGTAGAAGATCCCCACCCCTCTAGAGCAAGCTGCGGAAATATTTACACCTGGTGGTTTCTCTGTACAGCCCCAGCTATCATACAACTCACTTCAAAACAGCTATGCACAGGTTATTGTACAAAAGATAGAGATTTTCCCCCGGTACAGTTCAAGCGATAAATTGTCCAATCATTTGTTTGCCTGTTTGTACAAGTTACAAAGTTGGTGAACATCAAACTTGTTATTGGTTTTTTTCAGTAGTTTAACGTGACTTTCTCCTGGGTTGCACAACCACAGCCAGTAGCACGAGGAGGTGCTGGTCAGACCCTGCCACAAGGTTCTGGGGTGCTCACGGTGCCCTGGTCCCAGCTGGGGTGAGCATGAGAGCCAGACTGGGGCAAGATGAGGGGAGCATCATGACCTGCAGAAGCAGCTGCTCCCCCTTTCCCAGAAACATGCTTTCCTGTTTGGATGGGCCCATCCTGCAGCAGCCGCCCCAAAGCTGAGGGCAACCCCACCAGCAGCTGTGGCCTCCCACCTGCCATGCTGTCACTCTGTGATGTGACCCACATGAATGAATCTGCAGTGGGAGGATGCTCCTTGCTCAGCACCCCAGCAAGGGCGATGCAGAGCTCCCTGACAGAAGCTGCTGCTGCTTTCTGTCCCCCACTGTGTTCTCCCATTCCCTGACCAGGTCCCCACTGCTGAAGGGACGCTGGGGGACAGGCAGCTGCAGGACCATGTGTGGGAAGACCAAGGATGGAGATGCAGCAAGACATGATGGGGACATGGGGTACAACTAGGGTCTGAGCTCTTGCACAGAGCTGGGAACCTCAGCATCAGGCCGTGCTCCCCATTCCAGAGATCCCAAAAGATCCCACCGAGCAGGGGTATGAAGCTGCTGGGGGTCACCAGCACCTCCACATCAGCCCAGCCCAGAAACACCATCCCCTCTTGGAAACACAGCTCTGCCCAGTTATTGGCTGGGTAACATCTGCCCGACCATTCGTCCACCAGCACCAAGACACAAACCTCAACAGGACTGAAGAGCCTCACAAACAACTGAAAACTTCTGACACACTCACAGCACAACCCTGGTCACCAGCTGTACTCTGGGGCTGCCAGCCAGCCCTGCCAGCCTGACCACTTGCCCCACACATCAAAGACCTGGCAGAAATGAGAGGAAAAGAGAAACATGGCTACAGGGGCAGCACCAAATGGTGCCGAGGCCCTGGGTGATGCTTCCCGGGGTTAGCAGGGAGGACAAGCCAGCCTTAGCTGGGGCAGGGAGAAGGCAGCTCTGCAGCTCCTGGCTGGAGCCCATGGCCCTGTCCTATGCCTGGACACCTGGCACTGCTCAGCCTGCAGGGTGGGCGTGAAATGCCCCTGTGGCAAGGAGCCCCCAATGCCACCCCGTGGGTGCCACCGGCAAGTATGAGCCACAGTGAAGGCTGAGACTCGTGGGGCACTGGCTCAGTCCGGGTGCTTCTCTCACCCCTCTCCCCACAGCTCAGCCCAGCCCTGAGCCCTGGCATTGAGTGGGGTCTGCAGTGCCAGGCACAGGGCCACAAGCTCAGCAGCCACCCTGCACTGGCAACTGGCACGCCGACAACCAAAGCAGCACACAGTATTGCTACTGTGCCAACTGGGAACTTTATTCTTTGTTGTGGGTTTGTATTTTTTTTTTTTCCTATATTTTTCCCCAACGGGTTAAGGAGGTGGCTTTGAAAACAGGTCGGATTTGGATTTCCTTTTTTTTCCCCCCCAGCAAAATCTGCAACAGTTGAACCGCAGCATTCTGCCCAGACATCAGCTCTGCTCGTTTGTACATCTCAGAGCCACAGAGACACCAGCAGCAATAACCTGGGAACGGAAAGACTTCCACATTGCCTGTGCATTGTCTCAGATTTTTTTTTTCTTAATTAAAAAAAAAAAAAAAAAGCACAACAGAAAAGACACAAACATTGATGAACATTAAAAACCTGTACATTGTAAAAAAAAAATAAACCAAACAAACCCCAAACAACAACAACAAAAAAACAAACAAAAAACCCCAACAAGAACAAAAATAAAACAAACCCAACCAAACCCCAACCAAACAACAAACACCATCATTCTCTTGCTTTGAAATCAGAATCAACCTGGGAACGTCGCGGGGGGGAAAAGAAAGGTCCACGGGGAAGGGGCGTTGGACTGGGGGCTGCCAGGAGCTGGCTGCCCACCCAGCAGCCGGGAGGCAGAAAGTCTGTGCCGTGCTCTGGGTTCCTCTAGCGTAGAGAATGCAAAGCATTTAATACTTTTTTTTTTTCCTTTTTGATTTTTTTTTTCTCTTTTTCTTCCCCCCCACCCCAGAGCAAGAAAGCAGAAGTGAATGAAAAAAAGTCTAATATTTTGTTCTTTAACCATGTAACTGCAGTTATGAGCCAACATCATGGAATTGAAAAAAAAAAAAAATAACATAACGTAGAGCATTCGTGTGTATCACAAAATACAATAAAAACTTTTTTTTCCTTTTCTTTTTTTTTCTTTTTTTTTTCCTTTTTTTTTTTTTTGGTGGGTTTTTGTTTGTTTGTCTGTTTGAAAGTTTCCTGTGCACTCCCTGCCACGCCAGCCTCCTGCCCGCTCTGCCCCTGCTCCCAGCCAGCTCGGAGGAGCTCTGGAGAACCATCTACAACCAGCAAACGATTCCTGCTGCATCAGCAAAGGGGTGTGTGTGTAACAGGGGGCCCTGCAACCACGGCAAGATGTTTTGTTTAGAAGCTAAGTTCATACATTCTCCTGACTCACAGATAACTTTGATGGGTCACCGTTACCTTCTCTTTTTTGTTTGGCTTTTTAAACCCTTCCATACAATGGACAAAACGCATCGAAGCCTGCGCGTAAAAACAGAACCTCTTTTACATCATGTAATACTGGGTTTCCTTTCAAGTCCTTCCTCGCGTAAAATATTGACATAATTCACCAAAGGTATCAAAAATATACCCTGTAGACCAATACAATTTACAATTGCCTTTGCTCACCATTCAGAAAACAATGCACTTAAAGCAACCGAGCCCCTCCGTGGGCAGCGCGCCAGCCAGCCCGGGGACACCCCCTGCCCGCTCCGATTGAAGCCGGGGGTCGCTTCCACCGAAGGGACCAGCAGGATTTTGTTTGATATTTTTGTTTGATTTTCTTGAAGAAATAGCTCATCACCCTCTCCCCTGCCCACTCATCCCAGCCATGGCTGAAGTGTGTTGAGACCACTCCGGGCCCGATACGTCTTCCACGTGGGTATGATGGACAACCACCAGCCCCTCCGATCAGCTGGGGGTGGGGGAAACCAAACTGGGGCAGTTCCATCCTATTTTACTTCTTAAGCATTTTTTTCTATCTTTTTTTTTTTCCTTTAACCCACTCAAGGGTTTGCACAGCCCCCCCTGGCCTGGATGCCAGGGAGCATCCCGCAGCCCCTCACTCCGCTCCGGGGGAGCGCGCCAACAGAGCGTCCAAGAGCGCGGCCGCTCGCCAGTCCCTCTTGAGCGCAGGGGTCACCGCCCAGCAAGGCTGCCAAGATCGAAGATGTGTTCCTTGGGTTTTGTCTCGTTAAGGCTTTTTTTTCTTTTCTATTTTGTTTTTTTATCAGACCGAGGAGGATGCAGAGATTTCCAGATGTTGAGAAAGACAAAAAAAAAACAAACCCAAACCAACAACAAAAAAAATAAACCCCCCCCCCAACCTATCCCCCCAAATTGGCTGGTTGGGAGGGGAAGGAAAACTGAAAAGGAAAAAAAATAAAACAGTTCTGCTCCTGCATCTTCGCTCGTGAGAGCCGGCGGGGCGGGGGCGGTGGGCGCTGGCCCCGGGCGTCCCTCTTGCCCCCCACACCCCGGGTTTGGTCACCGTCTCCCTGCCCCTGGCTCGCTTCATTCACTGTCCGAAAGGGTTTCGTACTGGGAGCAGAGCAGGGGCTTGGGCTCCTCGTCCCAGGCGTGGTGTTGGCTGCCGGGGGTCCCCTGCGGCAGGGGCGTGGAGGGAGCTGCCGTCACCACCCCACTGGGGAGCCGCATGGTGAGCGGGTTGTAGGGGAACGGCGTCGAACCTGCATAGGGAGGAGGAAGCAGAGTCAGCGCTGGCAGGGGATGGCTGACCCCCTGTGAGGGTGGCACAGCCACTCTGGGGACACGTGTCACCCCAAACCCTACCTGCGGACGACGGCCTGTCCTCCCAGACGCGGTTGGTGAGGGGCGTCCTCCGGTTGCAGTCGCCCTCCGAGTGCACCGAGGAGACGGAGGGCGGCCGCTCGCCCGACGACAGACCCGGCGCCGGGGACTTGGCCTTGCGGCTGTTGGGTCTGGCGGCCATCTTTGGCTTCCCCCCTCCTCCTGCAAAGAGAAGCGCCCGCTTGTCACCTGTCTCCTTGCCATGGGGTTTGGGGGGCCACGGAGGGCATGTGGGTGCTCAAGAGCTTCCCTCTGCAGAGTTGCAAAAACAGCTCGGGGCAGGAGAAAAGCTCAACACAGGGGCACCATGGATGGGAAGGGTGATGGGGTGAGCTCTCTGCAGACCTGTGGGCCAGGAGGATTTTGTCCTCTCCCGCAGCCACCTGGCTTTGGCTGGGCTGTTTCTCTGTGGGATCTGTTCCTGAGCCAGCTCACAGTTCAGCCCACAAACACAGGTCGTGGCACAGGAGTAACACCCCAACACCACTACCCCGGGACGTAGGTGGGTGCTGGAGCCCCAAGCATTTCCACATTTCTACATGGCCAAGTTGGTCTTTAATCCATTCTTGTAGCTAAATCCCTGGTGATGTTTGGCCAGTTTTTGAAAGGTTTAAAGCCCAAACAGCCTCTCTCTGCTTGGTAGGTCAGCCCAGCTAAACTGGGGGAGCTCCCAAAGTGAGAGGGATGGCTGAGTTCTACATCCTACCCAGCCTGCCCGAGCATGGGGAAGTGTGGCTGGAAGAAGCTGCTGGTTTCATGCTGGAGCCATAAGAACTTTTCTGCAAGAAGCTGAAGAATGCCTGGTCTGAGCTGACCAGGAGGAAGGCACCAACGTGCCCCCAGGACTCTGCTCCTCAGCTTCCAAGGCTCTGTGCCCACATTGCCAAAGGTGACTCTGGCACTGGCAGCCGTGCTCTGCACAGGGTGCTTCCAAGAGGCAGTCTGCCCTTTGCAGGCATACAGGGGGACAGAAACCCTCCCCTATTCATTACTGGTCTCCCTCCTCTCTTCCTTAACTGTGAACTTGCAAAACAACCCTCCTGGCTTTGCTCAAGCCTCCAGATGCCACCATGGTGCCAGATGGCTCTACAAGCCCCACTGGGACCCACATGGCAGCACCCCAAGCCCTGCTTTCTGAAGTTGTCCCCCAGCTATCACTTTAGCTCCCTTAAGCTCTTCCTCTTGCTCCAGGCATCCCCAAGTCCCATCCAACCATCTCCCCCACGCTGGAGCTTGACACCCGTTGAGGCAAGGGAAAGGCCACCCTTGCCCCGTGTCTCCTCGCATCAGCCCTTCTCAGCTCCTTCCTCTATTTCAGCAGTGATCCTGCCTGGATTTTAGGGACAATTTTGGGGGGGGGGGACGGGGGCATGGACTATTTTAATTTTCCTATTTCAGTCTTTTGGGTGGGTTTTTTAATAAATAAAAAAAAAGGAAAAGGTGATATTAAAAACCAACAAACAGGGAAAGGAGCACAGTCAGTGGTTTAGAGAAAGCAACAGCACCTTCCAAGACTATTAAATTAACATCAAACAAGACCAGGATTAATCAGCGGATTCACAAAGCTCAAAGCTGGGGGAGGGAGGGGAGAAAAGAAAACCAAAATGAACAAAAAGAAAAAACAAAACACAAACCAAAAACGGGAGGGGAGGGGGACTAAATCCACCCAAAAAAGGGGAAATATAAAGGCCGAGAATTATTAACACAGAGAGAAAGAGAGAGAGAGCAAAGGTGGAGAGGGCTGCAGACCTGGCAAGGAGCGCACGTCCTCGTTTCGTCCATCAGCAGGAGTTATGGGCATAGCAGCGGGCAGGCTTGCACTGGCATTCAGAGAGTTAAAAGCATTGGCACTGAGAGGTGAGCGCTCTTCCCACTGCTCGTCATATTTACCCATTAGGGCTTTCCTAATTATTGCCTCCAACCCCATGTTGGTACTGGAATTCTCTTGGACCGACTGGCTCCTACAACTGATTAGCCCTGGGAGATACGGGAAGGGGAGGAGAGAGGGGATGGGAGATGGGGGTGGGGGGGAGCCAAATGAGAAGAAAGATGGGGTGGGGGACGGGGAAAGGGGAGAAAGGAGACAAGGGAGAAGGGAAGAAACAAACAGTCAGCACATTCTTGCAAAGCAACAAACTTTGTCATCTTGTTCTTTAAAGCGCTGCGATGCACCCGTCCTCCTCCTCCCCTCTCCATCCCGCCCCAGGGCTTGGCAGGGGCTGGCAGTGGGGTGGGATAGGACTTACGTTTCTGGGGTGCTGCAGGCAGGCAAGGTTCCCTGGGGTCAAGGGCTTGGAGGATGGTGGGGCATATGGGGTTGTCACTGAGCCCTGGGGAGCCACTACAAGAAGGCAGGGGGGGGCTGTGCTCCCAACCCAGTCAGGCTCAGCAGGGGAGCAGGGGGAGAGTCCCCTGGATGCGGGGTGTATACACTGATCAAAAGCCAGTGTGCCAGGAATTTGGAGGCCGGGGCAGTTTCCCCATGGAGGAAAAGTCAGGGAAGGAAGAGGGGACAACCCACAAAAACACTCGTTCAAAAAGTAGTGCCCAGATTTGGCCTTGGCACAAGAGATGGCAAAGGCAGGCAGCCCCCAGCCAAGGGCATGGGGTCGGGGGGGAGAGCCCTTTTGTCCCTCCTCACAAGCCCCCTGCCCGCTGCCCCAGCCCACTCCCTTCCTCCCTCCCCGGGCCAGGTGCCCACCGCGGAGCCTCCCGGGCTGAGCCGCGGCGACGGGACAGGAGGCAGAGGCAAAGTGGCGCGGCCGCGTGGTTGTGAGTCTCAAGCCATGCAGTTATGGTGCAGCACCGCACAGGGACCAGAGGGCACCAGGCTCAGCCACGCCACCGTCATTCCCAGTGTGGCGGTTACAGGGAACAAGCAAGGGCAAAATACAGACACAAAAACAGCAGGCTGGCGAGGGAAGCCCCACTGGCAGCCCCCTTCCCCCCAGCTCGCCCCATCCCGGGGGTGTCAGCGCTGGGATCGTTGCCCCTCTGCTCAGAACGGGATGGATCCCGGGTTTGCTTCTCTTCCTGTCCACGGGCTGGGTCTCTCCTGGTCCCCTCCAGCCAGACCCCAGACAGCAGGTCCCCACACTCTGCCTTCCCACCTCCCTCCAGCACAGAAACAGAAGTCTGAATCAGGGGGTTCAACCTCTCAGGAAATTGGACCTCACACCTCCAAACTTAGTCTGCCACAGCCCCTCGGGTGCTGGCTGCCCAAACCCTCCTGCCCTGGCTGCCCCCACGATTTGGCTCCTGCTCCCACATTCACAGGAGAGAGTGGTCTTAGACCACTGACAGCTCTGCCCGCCCCCCCTACCACAGTGTCCTTGTCCACAGCACCTCCCTCCCTTGGCTGTGGGAAAGCTGCCGTTCCTTCCTACTGAAAACTAACAATCCTGCTGCAGAAGAGCATCCATACTTAATCAATTAAATACACATTAATACTCCTCCATGGGGACTTATTTCATTAATTGGTGAGCCCGCTCAGACTTTGCTACAGCTGGTGGCAACAGCTCAACGGACTCCATCCCATTTTAATCCCTTGGGCTGGTCTCTCTCCTGCACTATGGAAGTCCATGATGGCCACCCGACCCCATGGGGCCACTTTACACTCCTCCTTGACAAAATCCCTTCCTTAAGCTGCTCTCTCTGCTCCTGTTCCAGCTGGACTGAAAGCTGCAGGCCCAGCAGAGCTGGGGTGGGTGCAGCACTGCTGGGAAGCTCCTGAAGTGCCACCTCATCTCTGCGGGGTGGTCCCCAGGCTCAGCATGGCAAAGACATATCCATGGGTTTCTTGGAAGACCCAGCACCCTTTCTGTCTGCGAGCAGGGGGGCTCTCAGGGGCCAGTCCCAGGTGTTAGCCAGTGAACCCCCAGTTAGGCAGCTGGCAGGTTAATGCTGGTTAGGGCCAGGGACTTGCTGAAGCTCACCATGGCTGCCTGCAGCAGGGCTCAGGCACCACCACCCATCAGAACTTCTCCTCCAGAAGCAGCTTATCAGCCCAAAACCTCTACCCGCCGGGAGCTCCCCACTCTGCAGGCAGCAGAGCTCCAAATGGTCCAGCCCACAGAGCCCTTCTGTGGGACACTGGCTGCACCATGGTGGCCAGACCCAGCCACCCACTGAACTCCCAGCTCCTGAGAAACTGGTGCGAACCCACACCACAAGCAGCTGGGGCACTGAGCACCCTGCCAGCAACCCTGTGTCCAAGCACAACCTCCTTCTCCCAGATTACACCTCCTCTCCATCCTTGGCCACCACCAGTTCACCCAGCACTCCCAGGTCAAGGTTACAGGATGCTGCTCTCACCCCAATTGGCTCCTGCAGCCCACCCAGCCCATGGTGGCACAGAACCTGTTTCCCACCCTCATACTCATCCACAGGTGACCACAAGGTCCCACAAGAGCAGGGTGCTCTCTCCCCAGAGTGTGTTCCACCTTGCTTAGTTTAACCCTCTGTTGGCATCCAATGGCCAACTCTTGCTTGACTTTTAATGTCCTCTCAATCTCCGCCAAGCTTTCCAAGGAATTACATTGCACTGTCTCCAACACAATAACCAGGAGCTACGGTGTGTCCAGAGGCCTCAGCCTCCCAGAAACTCTTAAGGGAAAAAGTAGATGCTCAAATCTCCTGCTCTCTATGGCAGCAGTCCTGTAGGGAACGAGGAACATGGGTACAGGTGTAAGGGAGAGTTACCTGCTCCGGTAATCGCTGGCATGTTGAAAATCTCTGTCCCAGGTTGCCCAACATCTGGAGAAAAATAAGGAAGCTCTTCAGTATGGAGAGCAGCACGTGCAGACCAGCCATAGGGAGGGACCTGCCTCCTCAAGGTGATGGCATCCCCATCATGGCACCCAGTCCAAAAGCAGTCCATCTCACCATGGCACTAGGGTGCCTGGTCTGTGGGTACTGGCTGGGACCAGGAATAATTGTCCTTGGGAGATCCACAGCGGGCACACCTCGCCAGCTGGGAAAGGGCAACAAAGCAGAACCCAGATTGCTGGGGCGATGTCTCTGTGCTCAGTGCTGACCTCGCTCCCTCTCTCCCTCCCTCGTGCCCTTTGGATTACAGGCTCAGTGAAGTCAAACCTTTTCCCCTGCCTATGGGATTTCCAGAGGCTCAAATCCCCACATCCAGGGAGCTGGTCTGAGCAGTGTGGAGGGGGGAGGAGGAGAAGCAACGTTAAATCAATATTTTCCCTCTTAGCTGAGCTGTTTGACTTGGATATCGCTTTCGTTAGAATAACAGAAATTCTCATCAAATAAGAGGTGTTTCCTATTTCTATATATTTTCTCTTGATAAGAGAGAGTGTGGAAGGTCACAGGGTTCATCCACATGTCCCCACAGGGGCATAACAATACTGTTGGCTCATGGTAACATCATCCAGGGGACGAGACAGCTCGGTCCCTCTTATCCGATGCAGCTGTTGTAAGATGGATTCAAATTGAATTAGTATTGACTGTATAATGCTGGGCTAAATTAAATTATGATCCTATCTACTCTATTAGTGGTTAATGAATGAACGGGCTGAATTTCTAATATAAGCCAGCCTGGTTAGTCTTTCAGAGCTATACCAATATTGATGTAGGGCTTAAAGTAACGTTGGGGGGAGATGCATCTCAAGGAGGAAGGATTCTGCTTGGCTGGCCATTCATTAAAATATCAATTGCTCTTAAGCCTCCTTCATGCTCAGCTCATTATTTCCTTCCTATTGAGGTTATCTGGTGCGGGTGGGATTGACAGCCCCAGAGCAAGGAGACATGGGGCTGGGAAGCCTCCCAACACCTTCCCAGCTGCACACAGCTGCTGCTGGCACCAGCACAGATCATCCCAGAAAGAATCTGAACCTCACCCGTCCCAACAAACCATGGCACAATTCAGAGAAAGCTGTCTGGGAACTCCTAGCCCTTAATGCAGCAGCACCCATTCCCAAATCTCCTTTGCTTTGTGTGTCCTCAAGGCCTTTTTTACCCCCTGGTGCCCCACATTTGCACCCCCACATGTCCTTACTGTACTCCGTCTCATTTTTGTTGGTCGTGCTGAGCTTCTTGATGATCTCCTGTTTCTTGGACTTCACCATAGCAGAGTTGCTCTCAGTCAGCTTGCTGAAGAAAGCTGGAGGTTGAGTGTTGTTTCCTGGGGACTTGGACCCCATCCTGCAAAGCAAAAGACCATTGGAAATGGCTGCAATGCCTAGTTCATAAAGTCACAGAATCATAGAATGGTTTGGGTTGGAAGGGATCTTAAAGATCATCTCCTTCCAACCCCTGCCATGGGCAGGGGCACCTCCCACTAGAGCAGGTTGCTCAAAGCCCCATAACATGTTCTAGTGCCCCACCATCCTCACAGTCCTACTTAGAGAGACACTTCCCCTAGAGTGCCTCCCAGTCTGGGAGCTCCTGAGATATTTGTGACCTCTATCCCTACTGAAAATGTACCACGTGGTGTTGAAAGGACCCTACAAACTGACAGCAGCGTGAGACACACCATTGCTTTTGGCTGCGAGAAAAGCAGCGTGGGCAAGGTAAGCAGAGGGGCGGGAACACAGAATCACAGAAACATCCCCACGCTGTCACCACCATCCCCTCCCTCGGTGGTGGTACCTCTGGTCTATCTGCTCGCCCTCGCGGTACAGGATCGGGTACGCGGTGCTCTTCGCGTGCTCCGACTCTCCCACGCCGTCTGGTGGAGAGACCGGCTCGATGCAGTTGTCAGACCCGCTGCCGGCCGAGGCTTTGCTCTGCTCGGGGGACCTGTGGGGAGATGGTTTCGCTTCATTGCAACACCCTCTGTCTCTGCGCAGCAGCTCGGGGTCGGGAGGAGAAGATGGACTAAAATAGCTCTCCTACAGCAGGGAAAAGGGCCAAACCTTTCCCGCCCCCGTGGGCTTGCGGTGCCTTTTAACGCCAGCCACAGGAAGAGCGCAGCTTGGGCATTTTTCTGCACCGCAGGCGTGCTGAGCGGGGCCGAGCTGAGCCACGGCCCGATCTGGGGGCAGCAGGCCAGCCAGCAGCTGCCCCGAGCACAGCTGCCCAGGAGGGCCCAGTCCTGGGACTTGCTGGCTCAGCTGAATGTCCCCAGCTGGCTGGGACACAACCCCTGCAGAGAGCTGCGACATTAACTCTTTGGGGACAGTGCTCTGGATTCTCCATCCTATCTGTGAACACAATTCAGGCAGTGCCTGCCACCTTCCCTCCAGCTTGTCTGGGGCCACGCAGGGGTTTGCTGGCTGTGGGTGAAGAGTCAGGTGCTGAGGCATCTCTGAGAGAGCCAACACAGCTCCCAGTGCTTGCCCATGGCCTGTGCCTGGGAGACATCCAGGCTTGAATCCGTGAGGAATTCCTCACAGTGAGTTCTGGGAATTTATGTCTTTGTTCTTTCTGTGGTTTCTCTTTTCTTTTCTTTCCTTTTTTTTTTTTTTTTTTTTTCATCTCTGGGTGGCCAGGGCTGGGCTCTCTCCCCTAATGTTATGAAGCCAACTCTAGCAGCAGGCAGAGCTGGGAAGAATAAACCCATTTACTGACAAAGAACCACCAGTTTGCAGATGCCACTCTCTTTCTGGGTCTGTGCCGGTTTTGAGGTGGGAGGACAGACCCTGTTCTCACACTTCTCATTTTTTAATCCCATACAACAGCAACCAGACCTGCCTTGTGCTGGTGTCAGCAAAAGGATTTCAATGTGACCTTAAAAGCAATACAGGTGGTGCCTGAAATGGATCGTTGCAGCTGACAGGGCATGTGTGTCTAACAAGCTTCTGATTCATTGAGGAACATGAAGATAAAATTAACTTTGAACTAATGGAAAACATGTTACTTTGGGTGTTTTGGAACCATGTGTGGTCTGAAAGTCACTGTTCCATGCTTGACCTGCCAGGGATTGAGGACAGTGACAGGACAAGAGGCAACAGTCACAAGCCAAAGCACATTCCATCCCAACACAAGAAAACATTTTTTTACTGTGAGGGTGCTCCAATGCTAGTCCAGGCTGGCCAAAGAGATGTTGAAGAGATATTCAATACTCATCTGGTTATGATCCAGGACAATCTATTCCAAATGACCCAGTTTGAGAGCAGGGCATTGGGCTTATCTCAAGAGATTCCTTCCCACCTAAACTATTGTGTGACATTGGCCAGATTGGGAAGGGGATCATGCACAGACCCTAAGGGGGTCTAGAGGGCATCTCTAGGACAACAGGGATAGCAAGAGGCACCACCCTAAGGGAAGAATGCCCAGATCAGGAGGCAGTCTGACACTCTGGGCTGCGTGAGCAAGCAATCCACACAAGTGCCCATCTAAGGAGCATCAACACAGGCACCCATTTGGTTCCTCACCCTGGGAAACCCTGGTCCATCTGAACTCAGACTGGCACAGGGGGTGGGCAGAAACCCACTGGAGTCAGCTTTGGAGTCTGTGACCTCACCTTTTGCCACCTTCGTTCTGCGGGGAGATGCGGGCAGGGTGGTCCTGCTGTGGCAGGTACGCCTCGCTGGGGGTGCGGCGCAGGTCCAGCACGGGGCACGCGGCTCCAGGGAAGGAGTACACCGGGGTCTGGATGTGGGAGTTGAGCTGCTGCGGGTGGTGGCGTGTGTAGTCCTGCGTGATCACCTCCTAGAAGAAGAAAACACTGAGTCAGAAACAGAGTTGGTTTCCACCTCTAGCTTTTCTGGTCAGGGCAAGCAGGAGGGAGTTAGGCTGGTTTGTCCCTGCAGGGATGTAATTTCTGCCTCCTGCTTGCAGCAGCTCTTCTGATGGGCTTGCTATGGACACTAACATGTGGGCTGAACACATCTTGATGCACCCTGCTCTCTTCAGCCCCAACCAGAGGTGCTGAGGTCTACAGCATCACTCCCAGCCCTTCCCCACCAGACACAGAATCATAGAATCACAGAATGGTTTGGTTGGAAGAGACTAAGATCATCAAGCACAACCGTTAACCAGCACTACCAAATCACCACTAAATCATGTCCCTCAGCGTCACATCTATGTTTTGTATCAGCTCTTCCCTCCTCCCTGGAGCCCCAGGGGAAAGGCAAGAAACAAAGCTAATTACACTGATGTGCTGGGCCAGTGTGACCACCCGCTGGTTCATGCCCTTGATGCTCTGGCTGGACTGCAGGGGCTGGCACTGGGGCCCGTCAGGCTGCCGGAGGTGCTGCAGGTGGGCTGCTTCGGGAGCTGAGGCCTTCAGAGAGCCTGGGGAGGGGCACAAAATGGAGAGCAGATATGAGGTGACATCCATGTCTCCTTCCTGAACGCCATCCCAGTGTGGCACAGGGCATGGTGAGTGACAGCTGATTGACTAAGTCCCCCCCGCCAGCTGGCACTGCCCTCACCTTGCTGCTTCTGCCTCAGGTCATGTTCCACATGTCCCTTCTCCACGTCCTGGAGCAGCTTGGCCCCTTTCTCATGGGACAGGCTGGGTGAGCTCACAGGACTCACTGCTTCCATCCGCTCAGGGCTGTAGCCTCCATGGAAACCTAGGGAAACAGGAGCTGGGCGTCAAAACTGGGAGGTTGCTTGGTTTTGTGGCAACCATCGCTGGCAGGTAGTCACATGTTCGGCAAAGGGGAAAAAATGAGATGAAGAGCCAGCAGGTCATACCCTGCTCCCCCCAGCCACCTCTGAGGTCTAGCTGTGGTAATGGCTGCAGTAAAGAGGTAATGTCTCCATCCTGCAGAGCTGGACACTCACCAGCTTACGGTGACTTCACGAGAGTCAGCAACCAAATCCGACCCCCGGGGGTTCACAACTTGTTCTGCCCCTTTCCCCTGCCTACTGAAATGGAAAAATAAACCTGGCCCACCCTGTGCCAGGAGGGAAAGCAACACTCTGAAGGGTGTGGAGGTGGCTGCACGGGAGGTCTCCAAGTGCTTCACAAAGAACAGCCCCAAGTTCAGCATGGCCAACAGCAGGACACAAAAGGCCCTGCAGACTCCAGATACCGCTCTGAAGACAGCAGACACACATTGCAGGGGGAAAAAGGCTTCTTGACCTCTCTCTGCCTTTTAAACCCTCTGCATGCACTCAGGTTTCATCAAAGCAGGCTGAACTGGAATGAGGGACCACCTTCAGCAGAGAGGGGGACACTGAGGTACGGATGGATTGTGCTTCCACAGACCAGGCGTGGACTCCCGGAGGAGGCCCAAGCTGCCTTGCCAGCTACGCACGTTTGGCAATGCTCGTGACTTTTGCCTCCACAGACCTTTACACTCTCAGTGCTCTGTTCCTAGAAACTACAGGCAAATCTGGCAGACGACCTGCTGCTGGGTAGCAGCCCCTGGTGCTGATGGCCAAGGCAGATGCTTCCACTTCAGGATGGGGTCCCATCAAATCACCATGGGCTGCTTGTTGCTTCTGCATGCTGCTGGGAGCCAGGATGAATGCTCTGGGTGAAGGTTGGTCCCATCAAGAATGATCCAGACCTTGAATCCAGCCCCCTCCCTGCACTTTCTTCTGAAGAAACATATCCCAGGGCTTTTGTGCCCTCCAGAAGATTGCTGTTAGCTGGTTCCTGTGGTCTGCTCTAGAAGTGGCTGCTGAGCAAGGCTGGGCTGAGTGATCCCTAGACAGCCATGTCCACATTGCCTCTTGTGCAGCATCCAACACCCAGAGCCTGGGTGAGGTCGCCCCAAATGACGGGACCTTATCCGAGCTGCGCTGTGCAGCAGCTCGCAAAGCCCTTGGAGATCCTGCATGCTCAGTGGTACCACCATGAGCAAGGAGGTCTGTGTCTGGCTGCCCCCAGTCCTGTCCCCCTCCCAGTCCTGGTTCTCTGCTCTGCTTGTTTGATTTATTACCCACAACTGCTCCTCACAGACTGCCTGGGAATTTCTAGCGATGGGGAAATCAGAATTAGCACATTGCTATTGTCTGCAAAAAGCAATACCAGGAACTGAACGGCGTTTGCAAAACAGGACTTGGCAACGGGAGGAAACTAACAGCGGGCGGGAGAAGGGAAGATCCTTCAAACACACGCGAAGGGAGAAGTCTGGAACAACACAACGACCGGGAAGCAGAGGGACAAGCATGATCGGGGAGCTGAGGAAGCCAAGAGCCAAAACGTGCAACTGAAATTAAGAAATAATGAAATAAAATGGATTTCAGGCCACAGCTCTCTCACCTCTCCCCTCCAATTTCTTACCATCACTAGTGGAGTCGTTACTTAGCGAGCCTCTTTCTCGCTGCCCCTTATCGCAAGACATTTGGCGCATGATAATCACATCTATGAAGTTGGCCGCTGTCGTGGTGGTCTTACCGAGTGCTCGGAGCTCCTGTTCCTGCATTGAAAAGGGTTTACTTTGACTCTTTTCTCTACTGTGCTGCTCGGGGCCCGAGGCTAGATGCTGCTGGTCCAGAGGGTGATGCTGCTGTTGGCTTTTCCCTTGTCCTCTGCTATAGTGATGAGAAGAACCAGGTCCGGAGGCGGGTAAAGGTCTTGACTCCATGGCTTTAATGGGTGAAGGCGACTGTTCGAGGTTGGCCCCACTGGGCAGCTTTGAGGTGAAGACGTTGTTGTCAGTCTGGGGTCGTTCTGACTTGGCTTCCCGTGCCCTCGAGGCCTCTTTCTGCAGGATGGCCGGGTCCATGGGGGTCACGTAGCCGTCTGCCCCGCCGATGGAGGAGCGCAGGGTGGAGGCTGAGGGGAAGGCGGCAGAGCGGATCGGTGATGTGGTAGTGGTGGAGGAGGATCTGGAAGACAAATGAAGATGAGGTGAAGATGAGGGAACCATGTGGAGAAAGCAGGGTGCCGTGGCCAGACCAAGGTCCTCCCAGGGCTTACGAGCCTGGCAAGCACCAGGAACTGTGGTGGGGGGACATACCGCAGGACGGAAGGGGTGGGGGTCTCCGAGGAGATGATCTTCATGCTCGTGTTGTGGAGCACACTGGGGCGCTGCTGGATGGTCTCGTGGGTGCGGGGTGAGACGGGAGAGTGTTGGTGGCTGTGAGAGTGTGAGGATGAACGGCTGCTGGACTGCTCAGTACCTGTGGGAAAAGGCAAAGATGAGTGTCTTTAGCTCCTCTTTTTACATCCCCAACCCTATTACCACCCAGCACAGGCCCCAGGACATGGTGCCAGGCTGCTCCTCAGCCTACCTGGTCTCCAGATGGGTGCATGCTCCACTGTGGTGGACGCGAGGATGGATTTTTCACGCTCCCTCTCTCGTTCCCGCTCTCGCTCCCGTTCCCGCTCGGACACCGACGACCCCGACTGTTTGGTCATGTGTGCAGGACCTCCTGAAACCCAACCACAAAGCAGTGAGGGGGCTGCAGACACCACGACTTCCCGCAGGGAAAGCTGCCTGCTCTTCAACTCGCTGCACCTGCAGAGCCGACAGCGAATGGTTCCAGCAAAGGTCACCTGGAGCAGGACAGATGGGGGCAACCAGCGTGACAAAATTCGGGTAAATCAGAGGGCAAAGAAAGGAAGCCCTTAACAAGCAGAATCAGAGGAGCTGGTTTGAGGATGTAGGGGGTTGGTCCCTGAGCGAGAATGAATTTTGTGTCCCCCAGTCTTCCCCAGCACACTGAGCCCACAGCCCTGAGCTTGTTATGAGAGTTCTGCTCTTCCATGGGAAGGGCAGCCCACAGCAGTACCTGGGGAGAGCGGAGAGCTGCTGTGCCGGCTGCCAAAGGTCTGGGGGGGCCCGGGGATGTAGGTGATGCGATCCATGGTGGTGGCAGAGGTGCCGGGGGTAGGGGGCACGAGGACGGGCAGGTGTGGCACTTGGGACAGGTCAATGATTCCTGGAGAGAGAGAAGCAAGAGAACTGTCAGGATGACACTGAGCCACTGCAGCTTGGCTGTGCTCGAGTGGGGGGATGATACTGGGGAGGGTCCCCCACCTCACTGCACTGGTGCAGTGTGAGAGGTACCAGCACACACCCGGCCCCGGGGTGCTGGCTGTTAGGGGAGGGGAACTTTCTGTGGGCACATACAGCTCATTCTGCTGCTGGAAATAATGTAGAGGGACAAACTGAGGTGTCTCCCCAATGAGAGAGGGGGCTGCACACAGGTCTGCTTCAAAGGGCCAGGAGCACCCGGCCCTGCCACTCTGCTTTCAGCAGAAAGCCAGATATCCTTCTATGGGTGCATTTGTCTTTCCAAAGGCCAGCAGGGCCAGGCTGGGAAGTGCACTCATGACCCAAAATAGGAGCTGCACGTAATGAGTCTCAATTAACTGAAGATACCACAAAAAAAAAGCATCACATTTCCCCCCAGCTGTCCTCCACATAGACCAGCCACACTCCTACACCGCCGGGTGACACCGTGTTGCTGATTCAGCCCCGGCCCAGGCACTGGAGCTGGCAGCACTGGCCTGACCCAGTGTCCTCTCACAATGCCCCCCTAGCCCTGGACAGTGCTGTGCTGGGAGGACCTGCATAGTTGAGAGCGAGGGAGGGCTCCCGGGGCGACAAGCCGCGCAGCATGTCCGCCCGCTGCGCCATGGCCGTGGCTGCGGCGTTGTGGTGCATCTGCTGGGATGTGATGTAGTCGTTGATGATGGTCTGTCGGTTCTCCATGGCGGCTGTGTCCGGGTAACCCCGGATGAGGTATGGGGGGTAGAGGTGGGGGTAGGTGGGGCTCGGAGCCAGATGCCTTGGCAGGTAGTAAGCAGCAGCTGGGAGAAAAAAGGATGCAGACGTGAAGTGTTTTTTCTCAGAGACCTCAGGTTTTCAGAGCAGAACAAAGAACCAGCCCCAAACAGATCGTGCTCCCACTGAAGGTACCTGGGATGGCGGCAGGGTCAAAAGCCAGTGGGATGTGTCCTCGGTACAGGTCGACCCCGCTCACGCCACGGAGCAGGTGCTCATATGGGGAGATGGGGTGGTGGTGGTCGGCCACGGGGGCATGCGGAGACTTGGAGTTGGTGAGCTCTCGTGATGTGGGGGTGATCTTTCTGTCCTGGGACACTGGCTTCCCAGCAGTGATGCTCCCTGCAGTGAGCAGAAGGAAATGAGTCAGAGACCAAGTGCCTCAGCCAAGCCGTGTCCCCGAGGGATGCCTGTGGCCAGGGGTGTTCCCCCAGGGATGCTTGCAGCCACCCTGAACTCAAGGGACCTTCCCCTCCTCCCTGCACCACCATGCCCCGTTACGACACCGAGGTCAAGGCAGGCCAATCCCCATTTGAATGTGGGAGGAGAAGCCTGTCCCAAACCATCCCTCCACCCCAGCTCATCCACACTGGGCAGCCTGAGTTCACCCTGGCCCGCACAAGTAGCCACAGGCAGCTGTGGCCATGGGCAAGAGTGGGCACTGGGTGGCAGGGAGAACGGATTGGATGGGCACCTGCTGGGAATGGCTTAGGCAGGTAGGGTCCACAGCCACCTCCCGCTCATCTTGCCCTACTTGGCTTGTTAGAAGCCAGTGTCAAATAAAAGGTTTGCCAAGTACCTTCGTGCTGCCGTGGCGTGGACTCCCGTGTGGAGACCGGAGAGCCTCTGTGCAGGTGGCTGCTGAACGCCGTGCTGTGCCCTGCCTGGTGGTCCTCATAGGCCAGGGCACTTTGGTGGGGCTTGCCTGGCTCGGGCACAATTACAGGAGCCCCTCTGGCAATGGAGCCACCCGAGTTTGTCACTGGGCTTGGCCTGTTTTTCAGGCTCTCTTCGTAAGCTCTCTCCAGATTCCTCGGGTCTTGGATGACATCCAGCGAGTGCACTGAGTGGAAAGTCCTGCCGGGACTGCCGATGATGGAGCGCACGTCATGCTTTTTGGTACTTGAGGAGGAAGAGCTGCTGTCATACTTCAGTGGGGTACCCTGGGGACAAAAGGGACATCAAAGGGGTACAGAGCAGAAGGTGATGCAACAACCGTATCCCATCAAGTTTCAATGGGACTCGTGAGGCCTCGTTCAATGGGTCACAGTGCAGTGGTTTACAGTCACATGGCAAGAGCCACCGGCAGAGCAGAGATAACCGCTCCGCGTGGCACAGGGTGGAGCGCCCATCCCGTGTGTCTTGCTGTGCCACAACAAGATGAGGATGAGTCACCGCCGAAGGCTGGCTGTGCCCATCACGCCTCTCTCCTACACACGCTGCAAAATGAGGTAGGACTACTAGGTGCCATGGGAACCCTCCAAATATTTGGAGCCCAGCAGGAGACAGCATGCCACAGTTCCCCCTAACTACTGGCTTTGCTGGGTTGACAGTTGCCTGTAAAGGGAGGAGACCAGGATTATGTGCACCCAGAGTCACAACTGCTGAGGGCACTGAGTTGACTCTGGCCTTGAACAAGAGCCAAATGCATCCCTTTCCATGTAGGTGTGGGGATGGAGCATCACTGTTGTAATGTGCAATGGGGTGCTAAGCTCCCCTCCCTGAGTTTTGCATTTACCCACTGGGAAGGGTCACAGAATGGTTTGTGTTGGAAGGGACCCCATCAAAGGATGGGAAGGAGGAACCTGTGCACAAGCAGTGATATGTTTACAACACAACGTCCTCTCTGCTCTCCTTTTACCTTGGGAATAATCCCCAGGCTCTGTGCAGTGAAAGCAGCCTGAGTAGGCCCAATCTCGCCCACAGTTCATTCCATACTCACCTGCGTGATGGAGCCTTCCTTCAGAGGTCTCGTCAGGGAGATGTCTGGTGTCCGCCTCAGCTCCTCCCGGGGAATCTCATGGATTGATCTTCCCGCTTCTTTCACTGTGGCCACCAGGCCTTCGTGGGCTGGTTTCATTTTCAGAGGAGTAAGGCCCTCGTGGGACCTGACCTTGTAGGCATCAGATAAGTCCCTCGGTGGAGTGTTTTCCCTCTTGAGCTGTTTGGCTTCTCTTCTGAGGTAGTCCTCATGGGCCTCCACATAGGATCGAGGTATTCCTGCAAATCCCAAGCAGACAATGGATGGATATAGTGACTCCCCAGCCAGCCACTGGGCTCCCAGTCCCTGTGCAGATGCTCAGTTCAAAGGTATCTCTAGTTTATACAAGTAATTGGGGACTGGTACCCAACTAAGCACTCAGAGTAGCTGTATCACTAATGCTGCTGGACCACCTCACATCTACCACCACTTGCTGGACACTTTTTGCACTAGTTTTAACCTGCCTTCATGAGTCACTGAGAATTTTACCCATGACTTTGGTGAGAGTTTATGTTAGTAGAAGCTGAGCAAGACTGAAAATGTCAGTCAGAGGACACAGCTAAGACTGCAGAGATCTGCAGCTGGATCTTGATGTGTCCTTCCATGTTTCCTCCTACCCTAGCCTGACAACCAGAACAAAGGGAGATACCTTCCCACGTTACCTCTGGCCGTGGGCATCTTCTGCTTGCAGGTTTTACCTTGTGTAATCGAGCCCCGCATGTGATGCTGCTCCTTTAGGCTATGAGGACTGTGTCGGTCTGGAGGGATTGCCCGACCCATGAGACCTGGAACAGATCCAAGGGGGAAATCTGGGTTATGACACACGAGCTCATTGACAATGAATACATGGCAGTGTTACCAGGGACTCTCGGGACAACAAGGAAAAACATCAACAATTTCTAAATCACTTGATTTCTCTTTTTTTTTTTTTTTTTATGTGCTTCCTTTTTTTTTGTAGTCCTGAAACTGGTCTACCAGAACAGAAACCAAAGGCAATGGGCCAGTCTGTTCCCCCATGCTGGTCAGATGCTGTCCTGTTGGGATGTGCTGCAGGGTACCAGCTAACCACTGCAAAAACACAGCCAAGTGGAGGTGCATCAAGTAGACAAGAGATGAGCTGGAGGTCTCTGAGGGTCACTACTAACACAGCATTGGTGAAAGGTTTCACCCAGACCCACCTTCAATGCTGGCAGATAAGGTATCACGGGCTGATAAGCCCCGGCTGATCCTCCCCTCCATCATATCGTAGGTCCGCTTGGTTCCTGTGGTCTCATGCGAAGCTCCTGAGCTCCTGCTGTCTTCTTTGGGACACTGAGAAGCAGCAACTCCACCTGGGAAAAGGAACACCGAGAAGCACCATCAGGAGCATGGAAAGTCAGCAGCGGCCAAGGAAGGGTGGTTACTGCTGTTTGTATGTGTTGCTGAAAGGTCAGATCCCTTCCCAGCATCCGCCACTGCTCAGCAACGCCAGAAAGATCGCATGAGGTTGGCTTCCAAGAAATTCAGCTGGTGATTTCTCCCCTCCCTGCCTGTCTCAGACTCCAAATCTGTGCCTCCTGCTCGAGCAGGAGCATCCGCCCTGTCGTGTCCTGCTCCCTCCCTCCCTGGCGGGGGTCACCATGTCGGCAGCCAGCCAGCCCGGAGCCAGCGTGGCGCTGGGGGGAGCAGCTGCAGTTCCACTAAACTTGGCCCTGTGGCTTTGAGAATTTTTTTTTTCCCCCCCGTTTGTTTTGATTTTTGCTAGACACCTACTGTTTGGGAGCTTGGCCAGCCTTAACATTTGCCGAGACACTCCCTGGGTGAGAAGATCAGGGAAAAGGGAGGAGAGGCAAAGATGAGACTGATTCCTTTGAAACAGCGGCGAGCGTGCCCAAGAACTGGGCGAGACAGCGAGAAGTCCTACGCAGGACTGATGGAGCAAGCACCAGAGTGGTGGGAAACCACTGCCTACCTCCTCCTTCAAACCTGGGGCAGATCTGTCTGCAAATGAACAATGGACAACTGTCCTGAGTTCCCCTGAGTACCCCTCTGCGAGCACAGCCCTGCCCGTGACAGGCAGCACCAGCCCACCCAGGGCGACGGGGCTGCTCCGTCATGCGCTGCAAGCTGTGAGTTCAGCAGGCGGCTTCTGATCCGGCTGAATGCCTCCTGCTTATGGAGTGAGCTCCGAGCACGGATGTCAGCCTGGAGAGAGAAATGCCTCTGCCCATCATCTCTGGCCTGGACACCCCTGCCAAGGATTGCCAGTGCCCTCATCCTCCTCTTTGCAGGCACAGAAGGTGGTCATACAATTAGAGAAAATGGAGGACAAGTTCCAAACATTCATTCCATCACGGACAATTAGGAACAAAAGTTCTCCTTGGCAAAAGCAGTAATTAATAAAATGGGATTATTACAACTTCACACCCACTCTTGCTTTCCACAACCAGCACCCACTCAATCCAGAACGTGTTTGGGGCTGCGTGCGGGGAAACAAGAGGGGGGATCTGTCCCCGAGCCTTCGCTTCAGATCCATTTGATGTGAGAAATCTGGGGGTGACATTCAGAAGGAGCCAAGCACCGTAGGGCGACGCGCCTGCACCCTGTCATCGAGGCACATCTGTTGCCAACAGCCCTTGTGCAGAAGGGGACACAGTGCTGGGCACCCTTTGTACTGCTGGGAAGCAGGGGGAGGGCGCGAGGAGAAGAGAGACTAAACAGAAAGCAAAATCACTCCAAACCCACGTCCCTTGCCTCGCAGAAGCCATCAGCAATCATATGCAGAATGAGAATAACCAATCTAGCACAATTCAGCTTGCACATGCTACAGGATCTCGTCTCATTACAGCTCTTTTATTTTAAGCACCCTCATGACACTAAAGAATTTGCAAATTTTTTTTTTCTGCTTGCCAAAACTCATAATCACCAACAATTTCAGTTTTCTTATTTAATTTCTTTTTTTTAACTCTTCAGCTGCGGGCTGCGAAGCCTCGCTGGGCGGTACTGGGGGAAGAAGAGAGGGCTGGCTGGGCTGCAGAAGCAGGAGAGATCACTTGGGATGTGCTAAAAGCTGTCAGGCATGTAAAAGGCTGCTGTGGAGAGGAAGGAATTAATTCCTCATCCGTGTCCACAGCGGGTAGGATGAGAGGCGATGGGCTCAGGCTGCAGACACTGGGCAGATGGGTTGACCCCTGAGGAGCAGCCTGGTCTGCAGGTCTCTTGCTGCCTGGAGTGGGATCCCAGCTCTGGGCACGGGCAGCCCCTGCTGCCAGGGGCCTTCCCAGTCTTTCCCCTGGAGACATCATTTTTTAGATCAACCTGATTCAACTCCAAGCCCAGGAAAAAGGAGATTAAAATAGCTTCTTGCACAAACAAGTCCTGAAATGCTTCCTGCGTCCTCCCTGGTCTGAGCTCTGCCAACTGTCCCAAAGGGCACCCAGAGACAAGTCTCCCGCGGTGACACTTCTTATCTGGGCCAGAGTTGACAGTGAACATGGGCAGGCATGGGACAAGCTGGTTTCCACATGGCAGGCGAGAGGCATGGCACAGAGCCCTGTCCTGAAAGGTCCCTGTGGTCCCAGGGAACACATGGAGGTGGCATCAGCTGGAGCCTGCGACTTGTCAGGCATGACCTGAGCCCTTTGCCTCTGGCCCCAGATGAAAAAACCAGCCTGTGGTGAGACCAGGTACCTGCACTTGGGGGCAAGATGAAAGGGACTTCAGCCGACAATTGCTGCCTGCAGGACTGACCCCAGGGCCCAGGCAGGCTCAGAGGATGCTCTGGCCCAGGGAGGGAGGCAGCCAGAGGTTTTAGGCAGCACAGCAGCTGACCAGAGATACCTGCTGAGGTGGGTAAATGTGGCTGAGGTTAGGATCTGTTCCTTAGTCATCTTCAAACTCAACTGAGAAGAGAGGTGACACATGAGGATGGCCATCCACATGCACACCAGGATTTTATCCCAAGAAAACAAAGGATTGTGGTGTCTGTAACTCAGTTCTTCCCAGCCTCAGCTGTGGGTGAGGAGGAGCCCAGCTTCACACCAAGAGATGCCCAGCCCAGCACATGGTGAAAGGCAAGCATGGGGAGTTGTTTCCAGCTTCACTGGAGATGAACATCTGCTTATCTCTGATGGGAGCCACTGGGGCTCACAGAGCAGCTTTCTGGTCAGTGCTGTGATGGGAAGAGCAGGCGCAGAGGAGGCAGGAGTAGCTGGTGCCAGCCTGCTGACACTGCTAGCACAGTGAGGCACTGTTGGCACCTACCAAGGAAGCATGGTGCTGTGCAGAGCAGGGTGAGCTCCAACATGGCTTCTGAGTCTCTCCAGAGCCCCTTGGGATCAGCCCAGTTGCTCGCCCAGCTTTGTCTTACTGTAACTTTTTGTACCACTCCCCAGCCAGGCAGGGTCAGCCCAATCAACAAGTGACAACCAGTTAAGAAGTAACAGCTTCCATGCTGGGGTAGCTTCTCACCCCAGATGGGGCTCCAGGAAAGTCCCTCAGGGTTCTCAGCACCTCCAGGCTATAGCAGCAGGCAACAGGCCACTCCCCAGACAGGGTCCTTCCAGTACGTGGGAATGGCTTCAACCCATCCAACAGGTACAAATAGTTTAGCAAAGCTCACAAGATACTAAGGAATGGTGCTGGCCCAGGAGGATTCCTGCAGGGCAGCCACATGCTGGGAAAGATGCACGGTGCCCAAGATATTGCAGGTGGGTATCTGAAGTCTAAATAAACCTTGATGCCAAACTACCAGACTTGCCTCCATCCTGTAGGCTCCCAAGTCCCACCTTGACCTAGGAGCCTGGGGATGCTCTTGTAACATTTTTGGACAGTCCTCTCCTGTGCAGGAGTACTAGGGGTGACGGCAAGACCTTCCCATCTGGTCCTCTCGACCAACAAAAAACAGAGACTGTGCCCACGACCACAGCCCCATCACGCTCCTGCCCACCAGCAGAGCTGCATCCAAGGGAAGATAACCTCATGGAACAGAGGGAAACCCAGTCAAGCTACAGCCAGGTGAGGCAGGAAGGGAAAGAAATGACACTGGGAGCAAAGATGTGAGGCTGGCCTGTTGGACTTCCTCAGATAGCTCCCGACTCCCAGCCACCCAGCACAAACCCCTGGTGCCTGCCCTAAAAAGGCAGAGGATTCCGACTTACCGTCGTAGGACAGCACGTGGCCTTTCTTCCCTTCATAGATGACATGTCCTTTGGGCATGGCATCCTCTCTTGCCTTCTCTGCTCTGCTGGGGCTGTCTTCTCCGATTATCCTGGTAATGGTTCCTTTGTACAGCACTTCTGCCGGGGTGCCCTTGGAAAGCCACCAAGATCCATATTTAACAGTGTCACAAACAATTAGGTAAGCGTGCGCGCGGGGACAGGCTGTTCCCCGCGGGAGGCTGAGCGGAGGGAGAACGCGCCCGGCCTCCGCTTCCTGGTGCAGCCAACGAGGGACTCGCAGCTTCATTATTGATGAGGATGGTAACGAGGAGCAGTAAAAAGGTATGGGATCTGTGTGAGGCTGCTGGGAAGAGGTGGGGGGGTGAGGACAGCACACACTTCCAAAAAAGCAACCCTCTCAGCCTGCGCATTTTGGGGTGAGCTACCTGGCTTGCTTCCACCCCACGGGTTTGGAAGGACAGGGTGGTGACTCCCTGGGGACACCTCAGTGACAGGAGGGACAGCTGGAGTGGTTTTTTTCCCCTGCAGCCTATTTCCCCAGTCTGGGACAGGAGCCACGGAGATGTCCTGGCCACCCAGGGCACATCTGCTGGCAGCAAGCGTGACCTTCAGAGAGCTGCCTGCACACGGGAGCTGGCGGCTGGCAGCACGCCCAGGCCAGACGGCCGGCATCGGCCAGACTGGGCCTGGAGCAGGTTGGGGAGCACGAGCTGATGGTGAGCTTGCCAGCAGACAACACACAGTGCCAGGCTCCTCACTCAAACTGGCGTGAACAGAAACCTCTCTCTCCCTGGAGGCACAGGCGGACACAGCTCACAGCCACCTGCCCCCTCTGAATCCCCTTCCAAACACACAGAGCTGGATGTCCTTGAAGACATTGCCCCTCTGCCATCACAACATGTCAATGCTAACTGGGGACAGCCACCACGGGGTGACAGTCCCCCACCCTGCTGCAGGGAACTCTGAGTGATGCTGTCAGAGAGAAGCTCTTGATTGACACCCTCCTACTCTGCTCATTTAACCCCACCAACTCCCAGGACTGATGCTTCTGGGAAGCCTTGGGGAAGTGATGCCCCAGTCAGCTTTGCCAGTGCAGACTATTTCCCTGCCCCAGCCTGGATATGGCCCTGCTCTGTAGCAAGCCCCCTGAGCACCATCAGTCCCCAAACCTCACCACAGTCTGCAGGACATGCCAGCACAAGGGTACAATGCTCCAAACGTTCAACCTCCCAGAATACTGGTAACAGCTCTCCCAGCCCCAGGTAAGTCATCTGCCTCCCGCGGACGTGCTCAGAGGGGATTTGAAAGCAAGTGATGACAGATGGCTTCAGAGCAGAGAGCATATATTCAAGATCTGCCTTCTGTGAACTGGATGACTCATCTGAGATCAAATGTCAGCCCTGGTACTGGGAGCTGCTGCTGGAATGGGGGGCTCCTTCTTCCCAAGGGGAGCAGAGGGACACAGGCTGCTGTGCCAGCAGGAGAAGCAGGTAATTCCCTGGGTCCAGGCTTGGAACCTCATTCCCAAATCACACAAAGAAATCTAGATGGATGTAAACATTGTCTCAGCAAACTTGGCTTCTCTGATCTCTGGCACATGAGGCTCAAGACCATGCCCACCCATTACTGCCTGTAGCTGCTGCAGAAGCATGTGAGGGGCTGGAGCCTGCATGTGCTCAATGGGTTATTTACAGCCCCTGAGCATCTGCTCCTGGAAGCCGCAGGCTGTAGGGCACCAGGCAAGCGAAGCCTTTGCTCTGGGCCAGCATTCAGGTTCAGGTCCCCATGGTCAAAGAGAACATGGTCACCTTCCTTGAAGGAGGCAGGTAAAAAAACTGTGCGAGTGGCTTTAAACATCTGAATGATGGCCAAATAAAATCCCCATGGGATACAGATTTTTATTTTTTTTTTAGTGCTCTCCGCTCTGTTACCAGATGAGCAATAACTCACGCTGCAAAAAACTATCGCCCGCTTGCCAGCTGCTCTTCTGAAGATGGATGGCAGAGATTAAGGGCAAAGTCTCTTCCTGCTCAAGAAAGGCTTTGGGCAGGACCCCCAGCGCAGCACACTCAGCCCTGGCAGGAGACCTGGCCACCTTACATGCACCTCACAGCCTCCCCCTCTCTTCCACCCAGCCTGGGCCTTGCACCCACCTCCTCCTCTTCTCTGCTCTGCCTTCTTGCACTGGTAAGATTATTTTCCCTGAGCCACTGAAAGCTGCTTTTGCCTCTGTTCCTGACAGCTATGAGAGGCAACGGGGGGTTTGGATGTGCTCTAAGGCTCTGCGCGGCTGCTTATCGAGCTCTGTTCTTCTGCAGGCTCAGCTCATGGGACAGGGCTCCTGCCATCCTGAGTGGAAGCTGTTTGCAAAGCTTGTGGCCACAGACTTCTCCAAAGGGCTCAATGGGATGAAAGCATCACACAGATACATAGTGCTCAGCCTTGTGGTGCACACAGTGTACTCCCAACCCCCTGGTCCCCACATGCAGCACCACAAGCTGCAGCTGCCAGCACCCATGAAGCAAAACTCGCCAGAGACGAGGGACCTACGTGTGTGATGGACCCTCGGTAGGTGATGGGTGACTCCGGAGGGGGTCTAGATGTGGGTGTTCCCTTGGTGATGCTCCCTCCAGAGGCAGAGCTGAGGGAAGTACCTGTAAGATACAAAGTCAGTGAGCTGGGGGCTGGATATGCCATTCAGTGCAAAACCTGTGGGGCTGAGACTACCAACCAAGTGCACAAGTCTACCCAGTCTCCAGCAAGCTGAGGTACTGGAGAGGAAACCCCCCAGTGTGATAAATCCTAGGCTCTTACAGATCCCCTCTCACCCATCCCCTGAGGACCTGGAGCTGGGGGGTGGAAAAAACCAGTATTTTGAGGTTATCAGCTAGCTCCCTGGTGCATTCATGGAGGGACTGGGGCAGATTTACAGGCCCAGGAGAAAGTACAGCCTGTCTCAGCTTCTCCTGATGCCATCAGAGCAGGTCTCCTACAAGCAGCTCGGGGAAGGGGCCTGAGTTCATTTGCTTCTGCACTTGTGCATCCAACTGCCTTAGTTACGGGGTTTCACAAACCAGGAATTGCACTTAAAAGCAACATTTTTGCATTTAATTTCTTCTGCCCAGCTAATGGGGAAAGAGACACGTCAGGACTAGATTTAAACAAAACATGGTCCCTGCCCAGCTTCAGCCACAACAGTAAAGGACCTGAAAACCAATTCATGGCATTTTAACAGCTACTGATCTTAACAGATTTTGAGGTTCCTCTGGAACACAAAGCCTCTACTGGGATTCAGTGAGATGGCCAGAAACACTGTCACACTGTAGAGAACTATCTGCCACCCCATGTGCCACACCTAGGAAAAGGGGTAAAGAGATCTCATCATTAGGGCACAACCCCATGAATCAACCCCGAAGCCTTCGGGCAGCCGCAGCCAGCATGGTGTTGGCCAGGCTTGGCAGGACCAGCATCCCCCCATCCCACCCCAGCTCCTCACCCCGCAGGATGGAGCCCTCCTGGGACGGCTGCAGAACCAGACTTTCCGGCTGGCTGGCCTGGCTTCTAGGAGAAAGTTGTTCCTGCTTTACTCCGGGAAAAGGCACTGGAAGACATGAACCACGTGTCAGTGTTGGTGCAGAGCACAGGGTTGCAACCCTTGGCCACTCGAGGCTTTCACCTCTGCCAGCCCTGGGCTGGCAGCTCCTTGGTGCCTTTGCCATCCCACCACTTTGGGATGGGCTTCACTAAGGCTGCGGCGGTCAGTGAAGAGCACAACCACTGCCAAGCAATGAGCCAGGTCCTTTGCCCAGGTGGAGGCACTGCTGTGTGTTGTCCACACCAGGAACAGGGCTGGCGTTGAAAACCTGGTGCTGGTTTATAATGGGACCCACGCGGTGTGAAATCGGGCCTGGCTCCCCCCTCCTCAGATTCGATCCTGCTCCAACCCTTCCTGCTGTTAAGATATGCTTCCAAATCTGCAGACTAAACACTTTCTTTGTTCACTTCAGGCCATTTACTCTTTATCCTCCCAGCCTGGGGAGTGACAACATATTTCCTTCCTTCGATCACAGTATTAGCCAGAGGGTATTTATAGGCTGAGACGCGTCCCTGACCGAGCTGATGCTTTCCTATACTGCACAAATTTAGCTCCCCGTGTCTCTGCTCTCTTGATGGACTAATCCTTTCATCCTCTTAGCAGGTCTCTCAGCGTTCCCTCACTGTGCCCTGCTCTCCTCCTTTCCCCTACATCACTGGCAAGCTCGCTCCCTGCTGATCTTGGAGCATGTGAGAAACCACTCACCTCCCAGTTTCTTACCCAGTTTCTTGGGATCCATGGTCAGCGGCAGGCCCATGGTGATGGAGCCAACGGGGACCTTGGCGTGCTCGGAGCTGTAGGGCGAGTGGAGCTGGAGGGGCATGCCCTGCAGTGTGAAAGGAGAGGTCAGGGAGAGGCTGCCGGGCCCCGCCAGGTGTCTCCACCGCTCACACCTGATACCCTACCTGGGAAATGGATCCGACGGGTCTCTCCAGCACAGAGGGATGCTTGGTGGATGAGATGAGGGGAGGAGGATTGGAGATGCTCGCTAGTCTCTGCAGCCCCGAGCGAGAGCTCTCATGCAGGTTTAGTGGGATGGGGTGTCCTGTGTGGAAAACACGAGTGTTAGGAAGAGCCGGGGATGGCAGAGTGGCTGCAGCTATTGGAGAGAAAGGAGCAAGGGAAAGAGCCAGGGCTGGATGCAGTGAACTGACCGGCTGTGAGTCTGCACTAGCATCCAAGTCACATGATCATTTTGGAAAGGACTGGAATAGTTTAAATGACTGTGTTGTCTCCTCTGCAGCCTGAGGATGTTCTGCACCCGACCTGACTGCCCTCTGGCTGGAGAGGAACAGCATGGCCAGGGACAAAACCTGCCCAACTTCACCCCAGGGACAGTGCAGGGAGTGCCCACACTCTTCTTTGACAAACCACATCCCTAAACCTGCCCGGCCAGTCCCACCTGGCCACCCTCAGACTCTGGCATTGGCAGTGAGGGAGCTCTGTGCCAGGCTAAAGCAATGCCTTAGCAGTTTTCTGCTGTACCCTCTTTCTCACCCCCTCCCAGAAAAGCTGCTCTGATTTAAATGGACAAGCTGTGATGCCAGCTGTATCCACAGCCCCTGTGATTGGCCCTGGGGCAGGATGAAGGGCACACTCCACGCAGCCACTGGCTGTTACTTGCCTGGTGGGTTATATTGAAACAAATGGGGCTCTGCCTGGGGAGAGGTTTTTATCACATCCCGGGGGTAGGACAGGACCGGGGGCCAGCACGAAGCAGCCGTCGGCTCCACGCTCAGCTTCTGAGCCTCTGCGATGGATGAGAAATGCAGGGACTTTTCTGCAAGGGAAACAGAAAGAAGCAGCTTGTTGAGCAGTCCCTGTGGGCGAGCGGTCCCTGCGGGTTCGGCAGGGAAGCCAGAGCCAGCTCCCAGCATGGGGAGTGGCTCCCATTGAGTCCAATCTAGCCATGGGATGAGGGTTGAATTCCCCAACCGAACTGAAAAGATAATGCCTCTGTGTCACTGCCTGGAGTTGACAGCATTTGTTTCACTCAGATGTTTAAAGTACAGCAGGGAGGACACAAGTCAGTGTCAGCGACTCTGCTGGTGCTCACTGCCAGCCAGGACCTCCATGGACATTCCATCCCACCCAGGAGAGATGGCATTCACTGTGAGCTGAAGCAGTGGCTAACTCCAGCAGTCAGTTACTGGGATGAGCGCAAGGTCCAAGCTACTCGCCAGGGCCCAGACGTGTGCAAACAGCTCCTGCCTGTGCCCACAGCTCCACATCAACCACCATGGCAAGGCTGGGGGGATTAATGATGATGCTGCCAAACCCTTTGCTGAGATTAAAGCCAAGAGACACCAATGTTGGCATCCCTCTGGGACATGGGGGTACATTCAGCAGGCACCAAGACGCTGGTAACAACATGGCCTGTGGTGTGCAGATGGGCACAGGGCACCTAGAGAGCCCCAGGCCACTGCCAGGGACCACCATGTACCACCACACTGGGAAGCAGCTCATCCCCAGATCACATCATGATGTGAAAGCTCAGTTGCTCTTAAAAGGACAGCTGCTGGCTATAAACCATTTGTAGACTGTGGGAAGCAGCCAGAAATAATGGCAGCAGCTTCTTGGACAGCAAAGGAAAAACATGCAGATGTTCTCCAAGTATCTGGGACAACCACGCTGTATGAGACAATCAAAAGCAAATGAATATCAAGCTGGGTTCTGAGGAGATGCCTCTGTTGGGAGCAGGGCAGCTTGATGGTCCTCTGCAGGGCATCAGAGCAGGAGGCAGGAAAGCTTCCTGAAATTATCTGGCTTGGGGTGCACTGGATGCCAGGCTGGGTTCACTCTCGCCATAAAAAGGCTGACTGGAGGCTAAGAAGTGCTTAAAGGTGGAGGAGCAATGCTGTAGACCCCCAAACTCTGCCATGTTCTTCAGGGAAAAGAGCAGCTTCATCTGCACCAGCCCCATCCCAAGTGTATCCTCACGCTTTGCTGAGCAGAGGGATGAGACAGCCTTTTCTGGATGGATTAGAGGCAGGTTTGGTAGGATTTACTTGTAATCAATAAACACTTAATTTTGCACTGCCCTTCTTCCCCAGCCCCATCTGCGTAATGTTGGCATTGACCAGGAATTAGAAACTGGGCAGTAAACTACAGCAATCACAAATGAACCCGGCCTTTAGCCATCAGTTTTTGATAAAAATAGATGCCTGAATCCCGCTAAGCCTAATAATAGGGCAAGGAGATTATCAGAGGCCCAATTTAATGAGGCTTTACTGCATTATCGTTATTAATGCTCAGTGTACTCAGAAGCCAAGAGATTATTCTTGTCCCCTTCAGTGAGAGAAGAAGTCCATTATTGGCACACCGTGGTGTCCAGGCACTCACACCTCTGTAGCCTGGCGGGGCTGGCCCTCAGCTGCAGCCTCTCCTCTCCCCACGCTGGATCCCAGACAGCATCCCTTTGTCTTGCCTGTCCAGGGGAATCCAGGTACATCCTCTGGACCGATGAGAGACCATGGCACATCCATGCACCCTGATTTTCTCCCCTTTGGCTCAGCCCTGCTCAGCTCTACTCACACGGGGGCGATCAGCACTGGGATGTCCCAAGCTGAAGATGCTCTCCGACGCCAAGACCCTGTCAGCCAAGGCCCTGGATGGCTCTTGGAGAGCCCGGTCCTCCTCCCCTCCCCGCGGGAGCTGTCCCCTCCCCTCCGTGCCTCCCCAGCCTGTGAAATGCAGCCAGTTCCTAATTGCCCCCGCATTAGAGGGTGGCTATAACTCAGCCAGCTTTTGATAAAATAGCACTTACGCGGGGAAGAGAGAGTTCCTATTACCGTTTATCAAGCCCCTGGAATGGGAGCGAAGGAGTCAGAGTTTATATGATCCGTCATCCAAATTAATGCTCTTGGCTCCCCATCGCCTACAAAGGCCAAATGAAACACAACTAAATCAACACGAAACATACCGCTGGCTTTCAAACCGCCGGGCGAGAACCAAAGATAGGCCTGACGGCGACTCGGCAATGGGAAAAGGGATCTGTCTGCCTGTCGGTGAGATCCAGGCAGTGCTGCCTGCCTCTGCCCGGCCCCGTGATTAGCAGCTTGCCAGGGAGGGCACCGCTTGGGAAGGTACTGTACACTCGGCTGGCCGCCCTCCAAGCCGATACGGCCCCAGCCAGAGGCTGTGAGGCGGCCAACGCCTCGGCCAGGATGTGTGCAAGACTTGGCTTTGAAGCGGATCCAGAGTGGTGTGAAGGATGTTGATCTCTGGAGCGGCTGCGAGAGAGCTCAGGCTCTCTCATGGAGCAGGGGAGGGACAAGAGTACCTGCTCTGGTGGGGCTGACCCCAGCAAGAGGGTGGCACAGGGGCTGCTCTCTCTCTCTGCAGGCTGCACTGGGCTCTCCTGTCCAACACGAGGCCTGAGAAGAGGCAATGTGGCAGCACCATGCCTGCGGTCTGGCTGCTTGCCACTTCACTGGAACACCTCAGAGAGCAGGGGAGGGAAGGGATAAAAACAGATTTGCCAGGACTAGGACTATCTGGCTCTTGCCCCTCTGACCCCTGATCTGCGGCTGGGATATGCTCCAAGAGGCAGAGGCAACATTGAGCTGCAGCCTGATCCATCCCCATACTGAAATCAGGGCTTTGTGGGACTTGGCTTCTCCCCCTGAGGTGACTCATCATAAACCTCCTAGGTTGCAAATGGGAGATGCATTCCCATCCTGAACAAAGAAGACCAGCCTATTATTTCCCAGGGCCCACATGCAACTCGGATCAACTGTGGTGCCCACCACACACTCACAGCTACACAGGGTCTGGAGGTCACACAGCTGGGACCTGAGACCTGCTCTGATATTTGCAGGGGTACAGGGAGGCATCATCAGCTTCATTACCATGGAGGATTCAGAGCATTACCAAGGTGTAAGAGAATGAAGTGCTTCATATCATTAGTGCAAAGCCATAAAAAACAATAAATCCATCTGGGGATCAGCCCCTTGCATTTAGTAAGGGTACCAAGAGGTCACAGAACAGCACAATTAACCTCCAACCCCTGCCTCAGACCGAACACACATAAATCTGCCTCGTCTTCTCACCCTCCTGTGGCCAGGAGGAAGCTGGAGCTGCACTGGGGCACAGGTGTTGCAGAGCTCTGGGGCCAAGCACTGGCTGTGCCACCCAGCTCACCAGGAAGCGATGCCATGCAAGACCAGATCTGCACAGGATTATGGCGCAGGATGAGATCAAACTCCATCACCTCCCGCTGTGGGGGAAGAGCTGGAGAGGAACTGTTCCTTCTGGGGCAGCAAACACAAGCACAGCAGGTTAAGATTTGCTGGAAATGGGACTTCAGGGATGGCAACACTACGACTTGGAAGGAACTCCCTTTCTTCCAAGGTGAGCAATCACCTTCCTTGCTTATATGCAAAACATTCTGGAGGTGTGACGCACACAAGGTGCTATTTATTGTTTAATGAGAATGTGGCTAAGTGCCAGCAACCAACTCTCTTCTTGCAAACACATTGTTCTGTCCTAAGGGACTTGACAGCTTGAGGAATAAATACCTGGGCCTGGACACTGCAGAGCAGGCTGCTAAGATCCTGACTGCCAGAGGGTGAATTAGTGCAGTGATTTTCCAGCAAAGATCACAGCCCAGGTCCAGTGCAGATCTGCCTCGTCTACCTTCTACCTCCACGCATAAACAGGTAATTTTTGCAGCTGCACCAACACCCATGCAGGACCCTCCACTGGGGGACATCACACCCACCCAGCCCAATGTCCCTGCTCCTTTGATTGTGCTGCTGACAGTGTCTTGTCTTCACACACAACCAAACCACAGGCTGGCTGCGAGGGACAGGAACACAGACTCCCAACTGGAACAGGCTCTGACACTCAGATTAAAAACACATTTAGAGGATGGGCTCATCAGGACTTCCCGTCTCTCTTAACCTTGATCCCCAGGTGCTCAAGCTAATAATGCTTCAGATGCACTACGGTGGGAAACTCTGAATTGCTCATTAGGCAGCCAAACCACATCAGAGCTATTCCGAGGAGAAAGCGCTGGGAATCTTTACAGGAACCTTTGGACTCCGAGTCACAGTATTAGCATTGATTTTAAATGAAATAATGGTCCCTGCTGAGCATTAAAAGCATTCTTTATAGAAAGGCAGCAAGGTAGAAAAGAGCCATTGTACCCGGCGCCCTGGCATGCCTCCAGGTCCCTCTGCTCTCAAGTGAATGGCAGAGACGCTAATAAAGGCAATCTTCACCTCCTCAGCGCTCCGCGCCGGCCCGGTGTTTGCTGTGGGCTCAATGAGACATGATGTACTGTCTAATGAACACGGGAAATTAGCCGTGCCTCTCTCGGCCGGCTTCAAGATGCTATTAAAGAGCTTTCAAGGGTTGAGGCGAGCTTTCACCTCAGGGGAGGAGAGCTGCCAGCTGCCTACAGCTACACACACACACCCCACACAGCCCGGGCATTGCTGTGCGGGTAAACACGCACCGACACGAGCATCTCCCTACCTTCCTTGTCACCGACAGCGGGGCTCCGGCTCTTTCCCCTGGGACTGCTGCTTGGCTGCTGCTGCTCCTTCTCAGCCTGCTGCTGGGACTGCGACTGCGAGAGCTTGCTCGGGGGCACGTCCTCGCGGGCAGACTCGTGGGCTTTTGTGATCTGCTGCTGGTAGAGGGCCAAGGCATGGGGAGGCACCTGGGGCTTCGCGCTTCCACTCTGCAATATCCCCTCCGAGAAACCTTCGGAAATCTGCAAAGCAATAGGAATTGGTGCCACTTGTCATGTGCTGCTGACATCCGTGACAGTCTTGGAGACATCAAAGTGTTATGAGAAGCACCTGTCCCACACAAGCACCTCAAGTCTTGCCAGCCTGAAGGGGATTCCAAAGCTCACCACCCACAGGAGATTAAAAAAGCCCACAACAAAGAGTATCAGTCTTGTGCTGGTGACACTACAGGAGAGCCTCAGACTTCCCTTGTTTAAAACCTCTAATCCAGAATTAAGTGCTTGTAGCTTTTGCCAGAAGTTACAGTACAGTGGCCACAACTTAAATTGGAAGAGCATCAGCAACAGGTCCTCCCAGAATACACAAAAACCTAAACCAAGGATATCCTCCTGGCCCACCTTGTGCTGCTGCTCCTCTGGTGTTGACGCTGGAAATACTGAGGTGCTTTTTGTCACAGCCCCAGCCACTGCCCCAGGAGGAACCACAGGCATAAGAGATTATGTGTTCTTTCAGTACACAGCTAGCGGGTAACCAAAAAGGGGGGCCAAGCAGAGCTTCAAGATGAGGAGAAGCATAAATGCTTCTTATGTGGCACGGGAGGTGAAGAGCGGGACTGGGAAGGTTGCACGCTCGCTTTTTAAAGCAATGGGAGGCAGCAGTCATGTGGCAATGAGAAGCTTTTTCTACCCAGACCTCCCACGACTTTCTGATAGATGAGCTCAAGGGACATCCAAACGTTGCTGGTAGAGCTGCTCCAGCAGCTGGGAACACGCTCCACGCAGAGAGCACCTTGCGTGCCGGGGGAGCTCGCACATGTGCGTGCTCCCCGTCCCCACCCTCTCCGGGGGTACTCACGATGGGTGGGATGGCAGCAGCACGCTGCTTCAGCTGCTTCAGGTCCAGAGGCTTCTGTGGCGAGGAGTTCAGCCTGGAGTCGCTGGCAGTGTTAAGCAGGCTGGGCCGGGGGGACAGCAACCTGGGTACAGAACATGCACGTCAACCGGGCAATGCCATGGGCGAGCTTTGTGTTCTATTGCTCCCTCATGCCCCACATCCCTCTACTTTCTTCTGCCAAGCCTAGAGGACAAGACATCCTCTTCATCAGAGAGGAGCTGGAACGCTGCTTGCTGCTGGGAATCCAGACACTCGAACACATCATGCACTTGGGCTTCCAGCCCTGCAAGCTGCTGCCCTGGCCCCAAACCCGTTTAGATGGCAACTACCACTACAAAGATGTCAGCAGCCACCATGAGGATGCTTCTCTGACAGGAGGTGGCTCAGCAAGAAAATCTTTACTGCTGCCCAAAGCCCAGGGGACCCACAGCTGCTAGGGAGGTGGCTTGACCTTGAAGGGCTGCAGTTGTCCCTGGGTCATTTTGGTCTATGAGGGAAGTCACAGAAGGAAACAAAACCCAGCCCAGTGACATCCAGCTATCAACTGGGGCAGCTTTGCACAGGATGACAAGGCTGAGGGGAGGCAGAGAAGACGATGGGATTCAAATCATGCTTTCCAAAGACAAGTCCCATGAGGCTCCAAGCTCAAGTGAAACCATTATTTCCAGCCCAAGGGGCTTTCAAGCCTTTTTTCCCTCATCCCCTACACATAACTATTTCTAGCAAATCTACTGTTGTCCAAATTAAACCCAAGGGAGAACTGGAGCCAGGAGTTACAGGGCATGGTGACCAGTTCAGATTTCATCTGGGCATTCCACTACTCTCCAGAGCTCACACATGGTACTTGCCCAGCACTTCAGGACCTTTCTTGTGTTCCTCTTTAAAGCCTCTCTTTTACCAAGGTGCTAAAGCCACATGTACACAGCTGGAGCACCCAGATCACTTGAAAGACGGGAGGCTGGATTTGGATGGGTGTTTGGATTTTGGTGTTCAGCCCAATGGCTAGGCAGCCCTGTTCCCTCTCCATTTGCTCTTCCCCTTGGCTGTTCTGAGTTCTGGGTAGACACTCAGCTAGCTGCACCAAGCCCCTGTGCAAACAGGGCAAGGTGGGCATTTCCATGGTGCCACTGAAATGGGATGGGCATGGAGGTGTGCAAAGCCCATGGGTCAAACCCTCACTGTGCCCAGCTCTTAAGCCTGTACTGAGACCCTGAGAGACCCCATCTTCTGGGGCCATCTCCGCTTCTTCCTGACTCCCATTTATTGAAGCCAGTTCATAGTTTTCAAGCTTTGCAGCTTGATTTGTTTATTTTAGCCGTTATTTCACTGCTCTCTTCAGCCTATAAATTACAAGGTCATCCCGTGTTCACCCTTGGATGAATAAACAAGTGTGGTGGGGCCATGTGCGGGGAATAAACTCATCACAGTGCTGGGACCGCCCCAGTCCTCACTCTGCTGCTTCAGCCCCAACACCAGGGCTGCCAGGCTGGTAACATGTCATCCCGGGGTTAGGACTGGCCCTGTGCTCACTCAGAGGTGACCGACCTGGCAGTGCTGGCCCAGCTCCATGTCACTGTCATTGCTAGTGGGACAATCCCAGCTGCCGTGACTGTGCTCAGCGCCACTCCCCTCCTCAGCACCAACTCTGGCGGGGGACAGACCTAACCAGCCTAATCCTCCAGAGACTGGGAGGCCTGAGCAGCAGGTGAGGTTGAGCCAGCTCTGGTGGAGCACCTGCCACAGAAGCTTCCCTGTGCTCTCATGGTGCTTGCGGAGATGTATTTAAGCACCCTTCAAGGTCCCTTTAAGCACACTTAAGGCCCTCAGGTTTCATAAAACCCTCTGGGACCCTGACGCTTCAGAAGCCAGAGTCAGTATTAAATTCATCAATATGCAGAATACATCAGTTATGTCCCTCCCAGCACATCGTGTGCTGCACACAAGGCTGTCTGTTGGGTGCTTTGTCCCGGAAGCCACAAGGTAAACAACTCTCAGCAACTCATATCCACCTGCTGCCAACCTGGGGCCTCCCAAACCCCCTCAACAGTCCCAAAACACAGGTGATGGTGTTGGGAGGGGTGGGAAAAGGGTTTGAACAGGAAGGGGTTGGTAGGCACAGGACTGAGCCTCGGTGGTGGGTAAACATCCCCTCCCATGCACAAAGCTTTGAGGGTGACCAAGAAACCACATTCCCCAAACTCCTCCTTCCACCATGGAGATGGGGACCAGTTTCACTGCCAGAGGAGCCAACGCACTGACACACGACCCAAACAAATGCAATTCCTTGTGCACGCAGTGGTCGTGCAGAGACAATGCCTACCAGATTTCCCTAATGGGCTCCTGGAAGCCAGTGCCACCTTCCCGCCCACAGATGGGCCAGTGACTGGGCACAGGGTGGCTCAGTGCAAGGTCTGCAGCAAGGGACTGTGAGCAGCCTGTGTCCCCATCTGGCATAACCTCCTGCTGAACTGAGGTACTGGCAGCAGTAGCAGCAGTCCCCTTGCAGCACACACTGCGTGGAACCAACAATTAGCTGCTGCCTTCAGCTTTGATGAGTTCAATCTGCACCTCCTTATCCCAGATTTCTTTCTCATAGAATCACAGACTGGTTTGGGTGGGAAGGGACCTTTAAAGTCCACCTTGCCCAATCCCCTGGACAAAGCAGGGACACCTTCAACTACAGCAGGTTGCTCAGAGTACTGTCCAACCTCACCTATAATAGTTCCAGGGATGGGGCATCAAATACCTCTCTGGGCAATCTGGGCCAGGGTATCACCACCCTCAAAGTCAAAAATGTCTTCCTGAGATCCAGTCTAAATCTCCCCACTTCTCTTTGCTGATGTAAACTGCAGGAGGACCCCAAAAAAGGCTCACGCCAACCCCGCACCCCATCCCCTCTCACCGCAGGAACACCCCAGCCACCCTCCTGTCCCCTTCTGGGAGATGCCATGGACAGCTTGTCGCGTTTGGAAGCGCAGGGAAGAGCACCCACGCCCTGCCGGCTCCGGGTGGGTGGGCGGGTGAGCATCGGGTGATGCGGTGACGGGGCGGCTCACGCGGCAGCTCGGCAGCCTCGTCCCGCTCACGGCGAGTCACGCTGCGGCAGCGGGGCTGCGGGAACCGCCCGCAAGCGCTGGGAAACGCTAAGGAGCAAAGCTCCTGCAGGGAAGGGCACAGGGTCCCTGCCGGGAGCACGATGGTGCCAAAGCCTCCAAACCTCGGCCCGTGGGTGCCCCTGGGCCGGTCAGCGCCAGGCTCTGGTGTTGGCCACAGCTTTCCCAGCTGGGCTCTGCTATCGCCTGTGCTTCACCACCACCACCACACTGGATAAAAGGAGTGGCCCAGGAGCTGCAGGATGCCTGTTTTATGTTTAATATTCCTGGAAGCTGGTAACTGTTTGACAAGTGAGATAAAGGCTGACTCAGCGAGGAGTTGGGGAGGAAAAAGTCATTCCCAAGACGACTCACTCTGTTGCTGCTGAGAAGTTGGTACAAGCTGCTGCCACCCTGTTATCAGTTGGGTTCCTGCTAAATTTGAGGAGTGCAGCCCCCTGGCCCCTCTCTACCTCTCTGTCAGTTTTTCTCCCTTCTGGGAAGGAGATGGGGAGGGGTGGTGCTGGACTCTGTCTACTGCTGGAGAGGAACACTGTGGCCAAGAGGTCTCAGCACTGCCACAGATCCAGGGCCAGCTGTGTCTGCACACCCCTTGGCAGCACCAAGAGCTGATCCCAGCTGCTTGGCAGTGAGAGGGGCTGCTCCCAGAGCACGAGCAGCCCTCACCCACGGGCTCCTGCAGCCATCACAGGGGAGAGCAGAGGCTGTTTAGAGGTGTGGAGATGCATGATGGCTTCCAACTGCTTCATCCCACTGCTTGGCTCAGCTGTTTAAATGGCCCCCATCCATGGCACTGCCTACAGACCGTCCAGTCTGGCAGCGCCCGTCTCCCTGCTGAATGACCCCCTGCAAGCCCCCGGGAGCAGGGTGAAGTTCTGGATGGAGGATGCTGGACGTGTGATGCCAGCCTCCAGTCCCAGCCCAGCTCTGAGGCAGGGAGAGACTGCTGTCCCTATGTGCAGTGGCACTCAGGTGTCCCACCTGGCCCAGGAGCCATTAGAGAAATCAGAGCTACAAAGACACATGTATTCATACACAGTATTTAAAAACCTGGAAAACCTCTCCCCATTTGTGAGGGTCTTGGGTGAGAAGGGTTCTGTGGGAAAAGCCATGAGGGGAGGAGGACAGCTGCCTAAGGATGAGGCCAGTGTTCCCCTGCCCTGTCCCAAGAGCCATCCATGCAGAGTCAGAGGCACCCTGGGCTGCTGGCCCCAGGGGTGGGTGGAGGGCTCAAGCTCAGGTGAAGACCCAGTGGCATGGCCCCAGGAAAACTTATACAGCCCACACCATTTTCTTCCTTTACAGACAGATAATTCACCCCTACAGATCCAACAAGCCTCTCTGCCAAGGGTTCACCTCAGGGAGAGCACTCAGTGAGCTGGAAACATGTCCCTGATGTGACTTCTCTCCTGCCAGTGCCAACTCAGACAGAAACCATTCCCAATCTCAGATGCTGGCAAACCTGCCTGTGCCTCTGCATGACTCCGCTGTCCCCAGGGACATGTCCTGCTCCTTTGGGTCACCCAGATGGACTGCCACCAGCAGACGCAAGGGCTCTGCACCCAACACTAGCCTGTGGCCGCTACCCACTAGTACCCCTACATTAGGACATTGCACTGCCCATTGTGTCACGGCCCTTTTGCAAGCAATGGCCAATAGGTCACGGACACATGAGGACACGGACGGGCATGTCCCTTCACCTGGCTGAGTGCCTGAGCAGTGACACTGCCAAGGAGGAGCTCAGGAAAGCACGTGGGCACTGTGGCATACCATGGAGATGCTTGTCCAGCCCTAAGGCCGTGCCCTTTCCCACCTCTCTCCCTGCTCTTACCTGCTTTTATCCACAGCATCCTGCTCGTCCATCTCGTCTGCGCTGCAGGTCGCGCTGGAGTCGCTGTCGGGGTTCACCCCGGGGCCTTTGCTGCCTTTATGGCTCTCCTTCTTCTCGGCCTTGGGTGTCCCCTCCGCCCCCGCTGACCCTCCACCACTGACACTGCTTTCCACCTTCTTGTCATTCCCCTTGTCCTTCTCCTGGCTGTCGTCGCTCTCCTCCTTCTTCACCTCGCTCTTGCAGGGCTCTTCGCTCACCTTCTCCTCTGGCTCCTCCGTTTTCACCACATCCACCACCAGGTCCTCCTGCACCTTCTCCTCGCTGCTGGGCGGCTCAGGAGCTGCCTCCGGCGGAGGGCTGGCGGCAGGAGTGGGGTTGGCGGGGGGAGCGGTGGGAGCGTCGGGGGGTGTCGGAGCCTCTTCCAACTTGACTGCCGGTTCTGCGCCGGAGTCACCTCCTGGCACGGGTGGTGCCTTGGCCCCGTTTTCACCTCCTTCTTTGGCTTCAGGCCTCGGCGAGGGAATGCTCTCAGTGTCGGAGCTGTTATTTACTGCAGCTGAGAAAGGGGAAGAAATAAAAATAAGGATCAGCCCGAGATTCTCATTTCCCATATCGCTGCCTCCACCCCCTCCCTTGGGAGGAGAACGCCCCCGTTCCTCCGAGGGGGAGATGATCCCAGGGCTGGGAGAGCTGCGCTGGGATCCCCAGATCCAGTGGTTACTAAGCACAGGGATGCTCTGGAGGCCTCTTTGCTTGCCCAGCACGACAACTGCTGTTAACCCCCACCCAAACACAAAACCACATGCCCAAAAGCCTGGAGACCAAGCAACTGGGAAGCTGGATTTTAAGGGGAAACCCTGGCTGCTGGCTGGATGTGCAGGACAGGACCTGCTCCTTCCTAACCCTCTTACCCATGGCTCTGGATCAGCTCTGCTCCCCCGTGACCAGGCACTTCACTCACACCCTGCTTGATGACTTACGTCGCCCGTGTCCCTGGCTCTGCCAGCCTGGGGGCAGCTGGGGACCATCCCAAAACACAGCATGTTTGTTGTTATTGAAGCTGCCCATGGCAGAAGAAAGGAGGTCAGGGTCGGTGAAAGCAAAATGCTGGCAGGGCTGTGGGACAGGTTAATTATTACATGGAAAGGATCACTCTCAAATCTGCCACTGACAGTTTGACGTGAGCTGAAAGCACAAGTGTCCAAGTGTCCAAGCACTGCTGCAGATGAAGGTACTGCCAAGAGGTTGTTTCTATGGCTGGAGAGAGGACTGTTGCCTCCAGGCCTTTGCTAGACAAACGTGGCCAGCAGCACCAGGAGACTTCCATAGTCTTGTGCCCAAAGGCTTCTTCATGAGCTTCCCTTCACTCATCTCTCTCCACAGCAGCACAGACAAATTTCAAACATCAGAGAGGACTGTGTCCCCAGAGCTGTACATCAGAGCACATCCATACTTTCTTGGCAGGAAAACATGCCACACTCATCAGGAATATCAGCCTTCTTCAATTTTTATTGCCTTGCCATTGAGCAATGAGGTGTCCTGTCACCCACACAGGGATGAGGTTTACAGAGCGTTTGGCCAGGCTCTCCCCAGATGCTCTCAGTGCTGCTGTGGCAGCCACATTAAGATGTCCAGTGGTGGCTTGTCCCAGGCTCAAACAAGCTCTAGGCTCCAGTGCACTCCCTCCAGATCCATGGTTTACACCATAACCCCAATGCCAAGTCCTTCCCCCTGTCCCTAGCCAGCCACTTGTACCAGGATGTACAAGCATCCCCAAATGTCATAACATCATGCTGGCATTTCTGAGCCTGAGGCATTTCACCCACCCTGCTTTCACCTTTCCTCAGCTCCCTAACTCACCCCAGCAGCACAACAGTCGAAGACTTGGACCGTAAGGCTTGGGTAGTACATCAAAAGATCCATCTCTGATCTCCAAAACACACTGTTTTTTCTTGGGCAGGCTTATAAAGAGCAGTAACGACCTTTTACTCGGGGGGGCCTCTGAGTCATGTATCACCTTGCACAAAGATTTACCTGGAATCTGCCTCGTAATGAGTCACTCCCAACAATGATTTGAAAAGATTTCCTATTTCGAGTCCCATTAGCCTGGGTGCTAAGGCCAGGAACCAGCGTGGTGCCAGCAGTGCTGGTTAAATTATTAAATTACTTTGACAGAAGTCAAATGGGGCTATTGTTGGAAAATTATGCACATTTTCTCCAAACTCGATGCCGTGCTTTCTAAGCGATAAATAGCTGAAAATTGTTACTTTCAAGTTGTTTCCTTTCTTTGGTATGGCTGAGAGGGAGGAAAATGCTGCCTTAAAAGGGAAAGGAGGAGGAAAAGACCCAACAAGGTACACCAGCCTCACTGGTGGGAGACCGTGGCTTCCCCTACCTCTGCTGACAGTGTGGGCTCCACTGCCCAGGGCAGCGATGCCCTGATGGGATGGGCACACACAAACCTTAGTGATTTATCTCTCCTTGAGCCCACGTTAAGCTCCCCAAGAGGCTGCAGCAGTGAATCTCTGACACTGATGAGTACACAGAGACCCTCCTTTGCAGGAAAACACCAAGAAATATGATTTCCAAGAGCACACAAGCGTGCCAGGTCCCGGTGAGCTGGGTGCCCTTGGAAAGCGTGCTTATGGAAATCAGTAACCAAATGGCTCCCAAGAATCACCATCTGTCCCAACAGACATGGGAGGAGGGCAGTGATCCAGGAAACTCCTCACAAGCCTGAAATCCAGAGGCATCCAAAATGCCACGAGCACCTCGTGCTGCAGGACACTGTCACCTCGGGTGGCTTTGGGGTGACAGACACGACCCCCCAGCATGATATTTGCAGCCTTGGAGAGGCAGTGCATGATGCCTCTGCTGCGACTGCAGTGAAGGCAGGAGAGCTGAGAGCAGCCTCCCCACCCCACAGCCCCCCACTCGCCTCACCTTCCGCCTCCTCGGCCATCTCCTCCTCGTTGCCACTCGTCCCTGACACCTCCATCTCCTCGTCCTCAGCAGCAGGAGGGAAGGTGGCCTCTTCGTTTTGAACAGCGGTGCCTTTTTTCTTCTTCCTCTTGGCGTTCCTTTCTTTTTCCTGAGGAAGAGGCAGAAGATGATGAGAAGGGAAGTCCATGGGGAGCTGTGTGGGAGCAGAGAGCACTAGTCCTGACCGAAGGGTGAGGCAGGATGCCAATATTGCCATGGCCTGACAGCAGGGGTAAACTCTCTGAATGCCAGTCCTCAGCTCTGCGCTCTCTCACTGAAAGCCCAGCAGTGTGGTCTCACCTGCCCAAAAAACTTTAGTGACCATGCACTGGCCAGCCTGGCTCCACACAGAGCTACAGCCCCAGGTGGCAGTGAGCCTCCAAGGCGGGGATGGCACAAACACGTGGCCAAGGGACACTTGTGCAGAAGTCACCAGTGCAGGGCTGGCGAGAACCCGGCGGTCTCACGCCCGCTCATTACGCGTGTGTGACACGCTTGTCTTACGCACTTCCAGGTACCACCTCCAGCTACACAAACGTGAGTCTGGAGCTTCGACGCTCACGGGCAGATAACAGAGCTGATGCCCCAAAAATGCCTCAGCCAACTTTTTCACACACTGGTTTTCATGTCTCCTATGGCAGGTGCTGCCAAAGGACTTTGACTTCTGTGCCGGGGTGACTGTCACCGGTGGGTGGTGGTTCCCAGGGTGAGCTGCCCAGTGCCCTGTCCTGCCCTGAGACAGCCCTCTCCCTGCCTGCTTGGGCACGTGCCACAGCCACGAGGGCGCGGACAGCTGCTCCCTCCCGCCGACCTAAAGGAAAAGTCTCAGCTTTGCTATTGTTTCCTGCTCTTGTTGCTTGAGTAAATATTACCAGTAGGAACAGGCCCATCATCTCCGGCTCTCCCTGCAAACCCCACATGGATGACGTGTGTAGGACGTTTATTTACATGGATGAAAAGATAAAGCCATGGTGGAAACGTTAACTTTGCTGCTGGATCTCTGTGCTGGGAAGAGCTGCTCCCCGCTTCCCACCTCCTCCTCCCCTAAACTTTTCAATCCTTTCAAAAACTTCCAGATAAAACAAACAAATACAACTGCTTTTTGCTTGGAAACGCTGCTTGCTCAAAATCTATTTTTATCAAACCGGGCAGGAGAGAGGGGGAAAAAAAAGGCACTTGAGAAAAGGCTCTGTGAAGGCAGAGAGGGGGTGGGAGGAAGGCAGGGCTGGGCGGTGCCTGCAGCCAGGCGGTGGCAGCGGCGATGCCCCGGCACTGCCAGTGCTCGCACCTCTGCCAGGGCCGCTGCACGGCTCTGTCTGAAGCAGCAGGTCCCCATCACACCGATGCTGTGACAAAGCACCGACGTTACTATGGCAAAGACTTCTCTGCCTCTTACTCACGGGTCTGTGACTCAGCCGCCGCGGGCAGGAGCGGGCTCCTCACTGGGGAATTAGCCGGGAATCAGCCTCTGCCTCAGCACCCTACTTGGCCAGAGCCCAGAGGCACCACTGGTCCCTCTCCCAGCAGGTCCCACTGCTGTATTTAGGAGGACTGATGTGAAAACCAAGCAGGAGATTCTGCTTACATTGAGGGCTATGTTCAGGCTACCTCTTTAACAATGTTAAGAGCTCCAGCCCCTTCATGTGGTCTACGTCCTGGCACCTTGCCCAGGAAAGGGGTCTCTCTCTGCTGTGTCTCTGTAAGCAGCCCCAGGGCCCTCACAGCTGACTCAGGATTCTATCCACTGCTTCGGTGGACATGGAAGAGCCTCTATGAGCCACAACTGGGATCAGGTGTCTCCCATGGTCATTCTTACTCCAAGTGATTGTGAGCAAAACCATGAGAAGGTGCCAGGACAATTTGCTATGGGCACCGTGATGCCCAATTTGTGCTGCCCCAGCCCATAGGGTCCCTGCTCTCTACCTCCAATCAGTTATTTCTGCAAGAGCAACCAGAACGTGGTACCATTTGAGCCATCTGCCTCGCCAAGACCACCAAGGAGACACACAGCAGGACACTGAACCCTGCATGAGAGGTCACTCCATGCCCGCTCCTCCACACTGTCCTCTTGGTCACCTGGTCCCCAGCCAGACCCATCATGCCTGGAAGGGACAACTCTTTTCTCACCTCCCCTCTCGCCATGCAAGGTGCTGGCTACTGACTCCCACTGCTCAAGTTCACCTCCACCAGCTGTTCTGGAGGAGATGGAGCTGCCATCAGCCTCTGGGTGCAACATGTCTCTGGCCTTCTGCCTCTGACAAATCTGGCCCCTCCTACTCACTCGCCACCTGACGTGGCAGCAACTGCCAAAACAGATTCCAAATCCAGCTACTGACATGGGTCCCTCCCATCAGCACCAGCTTCAGCCTCTCCTAAGAGAAGGACCAGACAGTCCCAGACTGGTGTGATGTAATGACTCGTATTTGAGACCATACCAGGACTAGGTTTAACCACCAAATGACTTCTGTGCTCTGCTGGAGGAGCAGCCAGCAGCAATGGGAAGGGACAGAAAGATGACCCCTGAGACAGGTCCTCTCTGCCCACCATGGTGAGGAAAGTCTCAGTTCCCCATCCTGAGACCAATGCAAGGCAGACTTGTTCAACCTCCATAAGGCACCAGCTGTCCTTCTGAAGCAGCTTTGCTGTGTGAAGCCAGCAATACCCAAAAAAGCATGGAATGGCAGAGATCTTGCTTGGAGGCGGCTAAAAGTTTGGTCCTTCAAGCAGGACCAGCACCAGCCCAGGAGGTTGCACCCATGCAAAAATGAACACATTTTTGCTGCACAAGCCAAAATAAGCTCCAGCAGTCACTAGATCAAAGCGACAATTACACTGCAAAGAGATCCCGGTGAAAACAGCACCTAATCTGCAAATGCTAACAAAAGAGCAGCTCTGAGGACAGAGTGTACCCCAATGCCCTGCTTTCCTCAAACGCCGAGATTAGAGAGCGCAGTGTGCAGAAGGTCAAGGCGAAGTGACGCTGATGCCCGGGACACATCCAGCTGCCCGGCGGCAAAACTGAGCCAAAAAACCACAGCAGGGCAGATAAAGCAAAGCCTCAAGGTGGCCTGACCCTGCCCCAACAGTAACAGGCGCACCATGGACACCCTGATCCATGGGGTGCCTGCAGTGGGAGGAGGGTGAGGATCTGTGGCACCCATCCTGTGGGATTCTCCTCCTCAAAACATGCTGGAGAAGGGTCTTTGTGAGCACTGAGCAAGCTGCCAGGAGAGGGGAACTGGGGCTCCATGAGCTGACACAGCCCTTGTGCAACTCCCCAGTCCCCATGTGCTCTTTTCCCAGCAGAGAACCTCTCCAGTAAAATGGGTCTTCAAATGAAAGCCTCAAACAGCATGTGGGAGAACAAGCACCATGCAGGCTCTGGAGAGGCAGAAAAGGAGCATCACACCACACCACACACCTTTGCATCTTGAAACTCAAACCATTCTCCTTCCTAATGCTGGATGTTTCTCGGATGCTCAGGAAGATGTCCACCATCTTCAAAGCATCCTGGTGAGCTCACACAAGGGGACAAGGGGTTGCCAAAACACTCAGCCCATCCCAGCAATAGGGACATCCACTGTGCCATGTTTTGGGGACAGAGAGACCTCACCAGGCTCTGGTTCTCACCCCACACCAGCCACTGCTGC